>APFE030379159.1:81775-104307 GCA_000404065.3 Pinus taeda | reverse complement strand
ATTATGGTTTGTGCTACCAAGGAAGACCAGGATTGGACAGAGTGTTGGATATCCGTGGCTTTGTTGATGCAGACTGGGCTGGAGATCTGGATCAGAGAAGATCTACAAGTGGGTATGTGTTTTAACCTATTTGGAGGTGCAGTCAGTTGGTGAGTAAGAAACAATCTGTAGTGGCACTATCAACTACAGAGGAAGAATACATGGCAGCCACTCATGCAAGCAAGGAAGTAGTTTGGTTGCAGAGATTGTGTTCAAGTATGGGGTTAGTACAGGGAGCTATAGGATAGACTGTGACAGCCAAAGTGCAATTTTCTTGGCAAAGAACCCTGCTTATCATTCAAAGACAAAGCACATTGATGTTCAGTATCACTTGGTGAGGGATATGATAGAAGACAAAAAGGTGTTGCTGGTAAAGGTGGACACTTTGAAGAATACTGCAGATGCATTGACACAATTTGTTAGCTCTGAGAAGTTCTCTTGGTGTAGAGAAACAATGGGTGTTTCAGGGCTGGAAAAATGACTAAGCTCTCCTGTGGCCCCCTGTGGAAAGAAAACAACAAGTGGGAGATTGTTGGGTTGTGTTATATTCTTTCCACATAGTTAACAGGGGGTTTGAGGGGTACCCGTAACCCCATTTTATGGGGTCTGGGGCAGCGCCCTAGAAAATTTTGGTTTTGGACCCTATGTTAGGTGGGCGGACCCACCTATGGTTTTGTGCATGATTTTCGCACATGTTTTTTGGACGCGATGGTTTTCGGTCCATGGTTTTGGACACGATGGTTTTCGGTCCATGGTATTGGACGCGATGGTTTTTCGGTCCATGGTATTGGATGCTTCGGCATGTATAAATATGTATTGTAACATTGAAAGGAACATAATGAAAAATCAATCTGGTAGTCTCAGTTTTGGGATCCAGTGAGAAATCTCTGTGTATATGTGTTTTATGTGTTATGCTCTCGCATTTTTTATTTTCCCTGTGATTTAGAATTCGTATGCATGTAATTTCTGTATGGGGTTAAAACCTACATTTTACACAAGATGGGAAACCCTTGAAACTACTGATGTTATCAAAACATGGTGTTGAGAGCCAGCAAGTTCTGCCATCACCTATCTACAGTGTATCTGACAAAGATCTCAGAGATGTCTATCAGTACCTAATAGATATGTATTTTCAGTTATATGGTCTTAATAAAAATGAGGTGTTCCAAGAGAACTGGATATACACAATATAGAGTAGTGACCTATGGAAAATTTTTCAATTGGGACAGGCAAAAGCATCCTTACAAGTGAAACAAGCACCAGAATTCTACATGTCTGCATTTCTCTTAGATAAAATCTATGCATAGTACACGTTCCCAAGAATGAAGTGGAACTGAACTCCTGAGGATAAGTTCCCAGTTTACTTCCACTGCAGAGTGTTATCCGAGTTGAGGTTCAGAGGTGTATATGAAAGATTAGCTGAACACTTCTTTGCAGTAATATTTCATGTGATTTTTGAGATCAATCCTCCTTACATGACCAATCAAGTGAAGGAGTCTCTTTGAGATGTCACAGATTGGTTTGTAACTCCAGAGGATACATACATCAGGTGCTTCGGATGAAAGGTTTTCATATATCCCCTCATCTTATGCCACGATATGTGACTAACAAAGTGGTCATGAAACAAGTTGTGAATCAATTGGACAAGGGATTATTAGGAATTATTCACAAGAGGAAGAAATCCCCTTGGCCTATCTTTCCATTAAGGATCAGATTTTATGAATTAAATGTTCACAAGGCTATGGAGGTAGAGATAAAAGAGTTGGATCACCTACACTTCACCACCAAAGATTTCCATGCATATGATCCCAGGTGAATTTACAGGAAGCATAAAGTATTGGTCATAATAGGGGCTATTCATTAATGTCCAAAGCTAACGATGAAAAGATAAAGAACCGGTACAATGTTATAATGAAGACACATCCACTATTGGAGGCTAGTTCACCCCAAAATATACCAGCTTGAGATTTGCAAGAGCAGGAGGAGGAGGACATAACACCTCAAGTAAGGAACTAGGTCCCAAGAAAAGGATCAGATATTGCTCAATAGGAGAGAGTAGAAATAAATGGAAAGTTGATCCCTTAAGCTCAAGAGTTAGAAAAGAAGAGCAGGAGAGAGGAAAAACATAAGAAGAGGAGTGGAAGACCCAACAGGATGAGTTTCTTGAAGGGAAAGAAGAAGAAGAAAAGAGGAGGAGGATAGAATAAGAGCAGTAGAGACAGTCCGAGAGGATGAAGCAACATAAAGATTGGAAGTAGAAAAATCGACTCAGAAGCTGGGAGAAGAGAATTTTTAGGAAGAATATACCATCCAACCAATGGAGGAAGAACCTGGTACTCTAGGGGAGCATCCCCTCACAGGTGGTCATCTTCCATTCAAAGAGATGGAGATTACACCTCCACCAACAGACGAAGTCATGGATGTATGAAGTGTAACGTTTGATTGACTGAAGAAAAGGATTGCACAACAAAGCCACAAGTACTTCCCATAGGATCCTCAGAATCTAGTTTCAGTGTCTACAGAGAGGGTGATCACTGTCAGCACTAGAATAAATCCAAGGGTGTTCATGGCAGGATTTATAAAATAAGGATAATATTTCAACAAAAATTAACAGATTTTAGTTGAGACTCCACCTATAGAACTACTCACATATTGGAGCGTAGTCGGTTAGAACTATGGCTACCTACAATTGAATACATAATGTGCTTGAGTCTCTTACACATAAGCATGGGATGCCCGCGATCGGATCTCTTGAAGTAATCAGAGGTAGGGAGGTAATCTTCTAGGAGATCGGAGAGTATATTGAACAAATCAAGTAGGCAACAGAATAGGAAGGCTTGGAGGTAACCAAAGAAACTATTCAACAATATGCCTTTGCACCAATCAAAGCACATTTTAAAATTTCATGGTTGTGGAATAATGTACATTCAAGCTCCAAGAACATACTGACATAGGCATTGGAGGTGAATATGCACCACAAAGGGGACTTTCCAGATCAGATCATAGACATTGCAAAGGAGTTCATAGAATGCCACACTTATATCACAAATGAACTCCATGAAGAAGCAAATGATTTATCTATTTGATGAGTCTTTTTCCTTTTATAATTTTTTTCTTATTAGGCCACCATCGCATTTGTAAATTGTCTTATGTAATAAATGTTATGTAATGAATTCCAAGGGACACGTGGAAAATGAAAAGCCACGCACTGGAATGTAATGAGTCATGCTAGAATGTGAACAGTCATGGGAAGCTCAAAGGTCATTGTGTTTGTTATAAATAACTCCTCGTAACTCAAGCAAATGGATTTTTGGGAGGCTTATCCTCAACTTCTCTTGTACTACATAGGAGATAGATTATTCTTTGGAGAAGCAAGTCATGGCTTCATGTTCCACTATTGTATACAATGTTTTTTCATGTAACATTGTACTTAGGATCTTAAACTTGTAATCAGAAGCTCAATGAGCCGACATTCTTTCATACATGTATTGTATATGTAGTTGGACTATTCTGGTTATGTTTATGGTAGATGTTGCTTTATTCACATACTAAGTTAACGAACTATTTTGTTACTTAGCTATGTTTATGATTGAATGAATTTTGTTATGTTTTTAACGATTATTTCTTACTATGTGGACTAATATGTAGGTATTCAATGAGTCTTTCTCCTTATTTCTGGGTCCCCCTTTAGGATACTAATATCACTTTTATAACCGGTGGCTCATTTCCCTCACCATCCATGTAAGTATCCCTGTACACATTACAATAGGTGTCTAACAAGGCTCACATTCTTGTTGACCCAAAGAGGTGTTGTATTTTCTTATGTCCAATTGTAACCAAGACATATCCTAGAATACCATTCCAACGATGGTCAGGCCATATGACCAGATGGGACTCCTACACCAAATGGTGTGAGGTCAAATTGGGACTTCACATCGGGGAGATCCCCTTATAATCTTCGTGGAATCTAGCATCGTCAACATTTTTTGTGCTAGAAGGAGGGAAAATGACAAGTTGGGCCTATGAAGTCTGTTTGAATCTCTTACCTTCAATGGATTCATCCCAGATTATAATCCTAAGTTGTTTTACAAAAGCTTTAGATCTTTCAATCCCCGTGGAATTTTTACATAACTTGTCACAATTTAAATTTGATGGCAAGGGTACAATAACTGTCCTTGATTATGTTATTGAATTTGTTCAATTATGCATCTTAAATGGTGTTTATTTAGAATAAATCCTTGCACAGTTGTTTACTCTTAATTTGGATGGTTGTGCAAAGCAATGGTGTTATTCTTTACCCACCACTTTTATTACATATTTTAATCACTTGGTTAACTAGATTCATTGAGTTTATGATAAATATAAATATTAGGATGTTATTAATGAAATTGATCAACTTATAATGGAATTGACTAAATCTCTTGGGAATTTTGTCGATCGGTTCCTTAACCTTTGTTATCAGTTTCTGGATGAGGACATGGACTGGTAGTTCTTGGATGAGAAGTTTCAATTCTTAGTCTAGATGTCAAGGAAATATTTTGAATCAGATCATCTTGAACATGAAGAATTTCAACATCCGAAGGAAGAACCAGGTATATTCTTTGTCCCATGTCCTCCTCCCTTTGATGTTCCGTATGTTGGATCTAGGCCCATTATTGAATCAGAAAACCATCTTTCGGAAAAAGAATTTGTCTTTCTTTTACATCTCTCCTCTGATGGTGATTCATCTGACCTCATCAATCAACCATATTCAAATCTTAATATTCCCCCCATCGATATTTCACCCGTTAAGCAAGATTAACACTTGGATGATCATGGCCCCAATGATTTTCTTATCTATAAATTATATGGTAATGGTTTCTCAAGTAATATGGATGAATCTTTGTTCCTACGTGAAAATGTGGACTTGCAGCATTTTCAAAAGGAGTCTGAAACGATCATCCAATATTTTCTTTCAATCATACCTCCTTTCAATCAAGAAGATGAGACGCTAATCATTGAATATTTTTGCAATAGTCTTGAATTTCTATCCTTTGTTGAATCTCATGAGTTAAATATTGAATCATGTTTTAACAACCAGTTGACTGTGTTTTCTCATAATTCAAAGTTAAGTAAAGTGAGTAGGACACTTAAGCTGAGGTTGATGGTTATGTTAGGTTCCTAACACCATGACTGTTATGATTTCAGTTAGTTCATGATTCTTTTGCATAATTTTATCTCTCATGTCATCACATGGTATGTTGAATCTCTCTTGAGGGATGATTTTTTTCTTCACATAAATTTTTTCAACCCTCAGGGAAGGAAATTTAATTTGACTATTGAGCTTCCACCACTTCATCCCATTTCAACCAAATCTCAAATCTGCAATGTAGAAGTAGGGAAGAATATTAATGAATCTCTTACATCATCCATCAAAGAATTCCACATGCACAACCACTTGGATTATGATCAACCTGACAATACCACTTATGGCATGGACTTGTCCTTGTGTAGTCTTCCTTGGATATCTTTCCCTAAAGGTTGTTTCCATGATCTTGTTGTAGATTCATTAGAAGAGTCTTTTTAATCTGGGCCCATGTCTCAAGTCCTGTACTTACATGCACTTCGTTGAGTCACATATGGTCATAGTCCCAATGATTATTGTTTTGTGAAATTCCTCATTTGGTAGAGAAATTGAGCGTGATATACCGTTGTGTTTGCACTTCCTATCTTCATTTTTTAGTGCAGTTGCTTGCACGGTTCTCTTGTTTATTGCACTGCCTTTTATTTTTATTCTTCACGATCACATATTTTGGTCCAAAGGTCGGAAGAAGCTTTTATGGCTGCATTTGAAGTTCCACTTTACATAATTTAGCATTGAATTTGTAGGTTTTAACCCCGTACAGAAATTACCTGCATACAAATTCTAAAACACAGAATAATAAACAATGTGAGAGCATAACACTAGCTTGATTTTTTCATTATGTTCCTTTCAATTTTACAATACATATTTATACATGTCGAAGCATACAATACCATAGACCAAAAACCATCTCATCCAATACTATGGACTGAAAACCATCGCGTCCAATACCATGGACCGAAAACCATCGCGTCCAAAAAACATGTGCGAAAATCGTGCACAAAACCATAGGTGGGTCCGCCCAACCTAACACGAGGTCCAAAACCAAAATTTTCTGGGGCACTGCCCGGACCCCGTAAAGTGAGGTTACGGGTGCTCTTCAAACACCCTGTTAACTACGTGGAAAGAATATAACACAACCCAACAGAATTGTTTAGTTTAGGTTAGGTTAGGCTGCCTATAGCTAAATTCATTGCATTATATTTTCTTTTTCTCATGCTTTTGTTTTATTCTTTCAGTTTGTTTTGTTTATGAATAAGTCGATTTCAAAATTCGAGACTTTTGTGGCTAATATTTTGTGAAAGGCAAGTTGTAGTAGCACATATCCATTAGCTTATCCATTACATCTTCCTTGATTTGGTTTACATCTTTTGATTCAATGATTTTCTAATGGAAAATATGATCCTTCAACTAGGAAGTTGTAATCAAACCATGAAACGCGTATCTATTTTGAATTATCATTCCCGCACTCAATCCTGTTATGAATGGTGTGTTCTTTCTTATCTATCCATGAATAATAGGATACAGGGAAAACTTTTAGGGATCAAACCATTAGAGATCTAAAACCTGTCTTTGAAGGAACAACCTTTTCTGCTCTCAATAAGTTGGGATCCCTCTTCTTCTTGTTAAAAATAATAAGTGCCTATGCATAGTCCTACGAAATGAAAAGAAAAAGAAATAAAAGGGTGAAAGAAGAGAAAGGCTTCATGCACAGGGATTTGAAGCAAGCAAATTTGCCAGGGTACTGTCCAGGCTCACTGGCATCAAAGAAACATTTGTGTTCTTGAAGCGACTCCGTTGGGGCACTTTCCAGGCCCGCTGGCAATGGAAAAATGCGAGAGATGTAAAAACCATACTCTAATTGTTTTTATTTTGTCATACTATATTACCCTTACTTACATCGACGGGATATTGATATGGATTTCTTGATTTTTGAGTTACACTGAGCAGTTGAATAGAGAATATTATATCTTTAATCGGGTAGAGTGGCAAGTTGAAGGTAACTCATTGATCAAATCAATACTTCCTATAGAAATGATATTTTTTGCTTATAATCAAACCATTTTAGAGAAGTTGGGCTTATCCTAGTGTGTCACCAATGTTGTCGCTGCAACAACGACCCTCCAAAAAATTTTCCTATGTCAATTGTGGAGCCTACACCAACTATTGTTTCAAGTCCCCTTGTGTCATCATGTGGTTTGATTTGTTATTTGTGTGTTTTCTCCTAATTTCGCATCCTTATAAGTTAATGTTTCTTAATTGTTGTGACTTAACCATTAGAAATGTTTGAGTTAGTAAGTTTATGGTTAGGTGAACTCACAATCATTCTAGACTTGGAAAATTGCCTTCTTGCCATGCGCACACTAAAAAAACACACAAAAGTGGGAAAAGCAAGAAAAAAGGCAAGAAAATCACTCACAAAAGAAAAATCACACTAAGTTGACGAAGACATGAACTTGAGTTGAGCACACTTCTTCGGGCCAACATCTTATAATATGTCTGCATGTCTTCGTCAAAACATGGTGTCGAGAGCTAGCCAAGTTCTGCCATGTTTCATCCGTAGTGTATCTGATGAATATTTTCAGAGATGTCTATCAGTACCTGATAATTATGTATTATTGGTTATGTGGGCTTAAGAACATTCTGGTGTTCCAAGAGAACTAGATATACATGCTCAATATAGTAGTGACTTGTGGAAAAGTTTTCAATTGGGTGAACATCCTATTAGTGTCGGTATCTTCATCCGTCCATCAGTGATCAAAATTCTCTTTTTGCATGCATTTTAGGTGTCTCATCCGATCAGCGACACTCCATTAGGTCATGGATCATCTGATGGTAGTGATGCTTTGTCAAATTTCCCTCATGCTTTTCATCTGCTGGCCTATTTCCATAGGTACAAGTCATCTGCTGCCATTTTTATTTCATTTTAGTTGCAGAAGTCATTTTAGGGTTTTAAGTTTCACTAGGTCTAGGGTTTGCCACCATGATCTTCAAAAGTTCAATAACAAGCCAACAGTCACATGAGGATGTTCAATAAGTTCATAAAATCACAAATTTTACTGATGATTTGCTCCATAAATGGTTTTTACCTCAAAACTCTGTTTTGAGTTGAAAATAGGGTCTTTCCATTTCTTGTACAAATTTTATGTAATTTTATTGTTTTCATATGTAATAAGCATCATCTGCAGCTGTGGGTCACCTTGCCAAACTTCTGCACTCCAACTCTTGCAAAAGAGACAAGAAAATCCAAGCATTAGTCCATCAAATGACAAAAAGAGAGCCAAACTGCAAAAAAAGGTTTTTTAAAAAGCAAAGTGAAAAGAAACTTTAGAAAGTGGGTTTTTCCTAAATGAAAAATTAGAGTCCAACTGTATATAAAGTGCTCCTTTGTATTAGAAGACTTCTTTTGTGCTAAAGAGAGAGAGAACAAGAAAAAAATCGCGCTTTGATGATAGAGAGGACAACTTGCAGCAAATTTCAAATTTCTTCTTGGTGCGACGCACCTGGGCACTGGCGCGGTGCACCCGCTCAGCGCTATGCACCGAGCATAGGAATTTCAAAGAGGTTTTCACTGGCGCGACGCATGTGCTAGGTGCGACGCATGTGCTAGGTGCGACGCACCTGGTTGTTGGCGCAGCGCACCAGTCTACCAAGCCAAAAACTCATCCCATCGATTCTCTAAGGCTCCAAAATTTCCAAATACCATCCCTTCAAGTAAGTAAACCCTCCCATTTGCCATAGCAAGAGATATAGTCATTCTTGATGATGTTTTGAAAGGTGAAAAATTAAACCCTAAGTTGTTTCAAAGTTTCTTTAACAAATTTATCTAGGGTTTTGCAGTTTTTTCCATTCTTGTTGTTTATAATCGCTTGCATAATTTTCCCATATCCCATTCCTCTCCACTAAATTTCCCTAATTTTATTTCCCTTTCCCTCTCTCGTTTACACTCATCTTACCCCCTTATTCCCAAACCCTAAGCCCTACACCTAATTCCCACTATTCCCCAAACCCTAATCTTCATTCCAAAAACACTATCATTTCCTAGTATCCCTACAACCAGTATCAAAACCTTCCTTTCCCTTATAGTATCAGTCCACTCATCAAATCCTAAAGAAAAAAACAACAGTTACTTATTCTTGAGAAAATCTCTTCATACTCATCATTTTACACCATACATTGGAAAATATGGAAATAGATTCAGCTTATGAAAGGGATGAGGAAACTGTGAGTGATTCCTCCCAAGAAATTCATGCACCAAGAAAACCACATAAGGGAGGAAAGCACATCTAGGAGGAGCCCACCACACTCACAAAGTTATTAGCTTGTCCTCTTGTAATAACATGTTTCAAACATCAGGCTTGCTATCAGTTTTGTGAGATGGTGGAGAGGGTGAAATACCACCATGAACTTGCCAGACTATTTGTCCTTCATCTTCACAATGGACAGGTGAACTTAGCAGGGGTTTCCTTCACTTTGACACCTGAAACCATAGTTGTACCAACAGTTATTCCAAATGTAGGTGAACAGTGGAACAAAGGAAAGCTTGTGGGCAAAGAGCATTATGAGCCTTATATCAAGGCTAGTTATCAAAAGCAAATTAGTAGGGTCTTTCCTTTCAGATACCTACAGGACACTTATGCTCCATTCATGAAGCTTATTATCAAATACTTCACCTGTGAAGGGAGATTTTCTTGCTTGTACACTTATCATGTTAGATTATTGATGCATTTCACTAGAGTGAGGATGATGAAACTCCCCTATTTCATATGCAGAAACATTGAGAAAATGGCTACATTGGTGCAAAGAAAACCTCTTCACCAACAGTTCAACAGCTTTTATCATTTTTCATTGATCAAGATTGTTGTTTTGCACCAGCTAAGTTTGTTGAATGTTTCATGGGATACTTTCATTTCACATGAGGTTTTCAAAAGCCCTCAAGTGACCCCATCAATGTTTCAAGAGGAAGGAGGGCCTTCAAATCAGCCAGAGGTTCATGAGACTCAAGCTACAGGAGTGCCAATATTTGTTACTTATGGAAAAGGCATAAGGAGATTATTTGCAGCTGCCAAACGAGTACTATCTCCACCTGGGGTGGAAGGGGTCTCGTTTCCTTCATCAGGTAATAGGCAAATGATATCTTCACCAGGGGTGAAAGGGACTTTACCTTCTTCTTCAGCAGAGCAAGTATAGGATAAAGGGAAGCAACCATTGCATGAGGAAGGGCCTTCTGAAGGTCAGGAGAGAGATTTTATTTTGATTCAGGATGAGGATATTAATTTAGGCTCCCAAAGCTCAAAACTCAAGGAGATCATCAAAGAACAAGAAGTTGACATTCATGCCTTATCTCTTAACCTTGAAAGGGCTAAGTGGATCATTAATTACCTTGAGCAATGGAACAAGCAGTTGGAGGATAAACAGACAATCATGGAGCTGCAAACCATAAGGGAAAACAAGCAAGCAACAAAAAGAAAGAAAGTCAAATTGACACCCCTTGAATAAGAGATTGATGCTGACTGGGAATCATGGCTAGAGAAGGAAAATATGCACTTGGAGAAGTTTCTTGAGAAGGCCAACAAGGAGAAAGATATGTTGCGACACATGACTTATCACTATTTGGCACGAAACAAAATTTTCAAAACTAGGATAAGGTGCCTAAAAGCCAAGTTGAGGAAGACTTTGAGGAGAAAGAAAGAGAAAGATAAGCTCAAGATCTTGGCTGAAGCTTCATTGGCCCAGCATAGTACTTTATGCAGATCACTCATGCCAAATTTCAAGAAATTTGGCAAACGTTTTGGCAATTTTGAATCATTAAAAAAAACAGGTTTTTCTGGCAAGTGCATAGCACCACCTGGCACTCGTTTTTGATAGGGACCTCCTTTGGAAGAAAACTTTGCATTTTTGGATTCCTTATGAAGAGTTATGCATGCCTAGAAATTACTAGGAATTTTTTACAAGTTTTGGACCTCCAAAAGGGCCAAAAACACCTCAAAAATGCCCTCTCTACAACTTTTTGGCCACACAGGATGCAATGTTGGGAGAACTGGTTTTTGGAGGGGAAAACGGACACCAAATTCAAAAATTCCACTTGTCTTAGAACGTAGATAGATAGAAATTTCCAACAAGCCAACTTGGAGAAAATTTGGTAAAGGGGAAGGCCTCCAAATTCAGCTAGGAAAAAATCACTACACACAGAAAAAGCGGTGCTATGCACAGGAGGAAAAAGTGCCAATTTTGCTCAAAAACTCTGTTTTTTGCCTAGTTTTCTTCCAGTTTGACTTTTTCTCTCTTATGGTTAAATTCATGATGTGACATGATGTAAATTGATTTACTATGATGTAAAAATGATAAAAATTGACTTGATAAGGTAGATACATCAGTTGTAGTTGGTTTGGAGTTGAGTGAATTAGTTTCCTAGGTTTTAGAGGCAAGCTGTTCCACTGCTTACTTTTGTGTTCCTAGTTTAGATATGGTTGAAACCACCCATCTTCTCATGGATTCGACCCCTGATGGATAGCACAAGTGGTTTGGAGGTCTATATGATGTGTTTTTTCGGTCATTTGTAAAGGTTGGACTCTTGTGAATCCTTTGAGCATTATTGTACATTCATTTCTGCAATTTGGCAAGAAAATATACCAGGGATTATAGGATTTTGTGGGATTCTTGTGGCAAGGTTATTTAGTATTGTTTTTCCTTCTGCAATTCAAGTTACCATGTGTTTATGTGTGCCATTATCTCTCTCTTTTTCAGCTTAACTAAATGAATCAAGTATAATGGTGGAAATCATTGATGTTGCAGTGCTCTACCTTAGGGTTTGTTTAGGTTTACATGTTTTCTACTGTTTGAAGAGGACTCATGACACTTTCATGCCCTCTCCAACTCCTCACCAGTATTAAGACTAGCCATTTCACTTAATTCAAAGTACTAAATCATTTGCCTACCTCGCCCCACAGAAATCTCTGCAAGACTAAGTTCATTCCACGGACCCAAAACCGCCTTTCACATTTGATCTAGAAAACCAACATAAAATTCAATTAAACTCCTCTGAGCATATACCTAGCCTAAAATTAGTCTTTATATCAGTCATCTCAAGCCTCATTTGCTATATTTTCCTGAGATTGACAAGGAGAGAGCCCTCTCCCGACCTGGTAGGGCTAGCTACCAGGTTAAGCATGGTTTGATATTACCCTAGACCTGCCTTTCTTAGCCTAGGGTAGATTTAGGCCCTAACACATCCTATCATTTGAGTTGCAGCATCAGATGGGATGGGTAAAAGCATCTTTAGAGGCAAAGCATGCACCAGAATTCTACATGTCCGCATTTCTCTTAGATAGAGTATATGCATAGTACACGTTCCTGAGAATGAAGTGGAACTGGAATCCTGAGGAGAAGTTCCCAATTTACTTCCACTGAGGGTGTTATCCAAGTTTAGATTCAGAGGCATATATGAAAAACCAGTTGAACACTTATTTTCAGTATCCTTTCACATTATTTTTTAGATCAATCCTCCTTACATGGCCGATTAAGTGAAGGAGTATCTTCAAGATATTACAGACTAGTTTGCAACTCCATAGGGTACATACATTAGGTGCTTCGGTTTTCAAATATCCCCTCATCTTATGCTGCAATATGTGACTAAAAAAGTGGTCATGCAAGAAGTTTCCAATCAGTTGGACAAGGGATTGTCAGGAATTCTTCACAAGAAGAAAAAATCCCCTTGTCCTATCTTTCTATTGAGGATCAAATTGTATGAATTAAAGAGTCACAATGCTATGAAATATATATAAAAGAGCTATATTTCCTACACTTCGCCACTAAATACTTCCATGCATATGATCCCCAGAGAATTGTCAAGCAACATTGTCAAAGGATCAGCCATAATATGGGGTATCCATCAATGTCCAAAGTCGAAGATGAAAAGATAAAGAACTGGTATAATGCCAAAATGAAGACATTGGAGGCCAATTCACCCCACGAACCACCATCTTGAGATTTGTAGGAGCAAAAGGAGGAGGAGATAACACCTCAAATAAGGAAAATAACTCCCAAGAAAAGGATCAAATTTTCCTCGATAGACGAGAACAACATGAAATGGAAAGTTGTTCCCTTAATATTAGGAGCTATACAAGTAGAGAAAGAGAGAGGAGAAATAAAAGAAGAGGAGAGGAAGATACAGTAGGATGAGTTGTTTGAAGAGAAATAAGAAGAAGAAAAAGAAAAAGAAGAAAAGAGGAGGAGGATAGAAGAAGAGCAACAAAGGCAGTCCCAAGAGGATGAAGCAACACAGAGATTGGAAGTAGAAATTTTGACTCAAGAGTTGGAAGAAGAGAAGTTCGAGGAATAATATACCATCCAGCTAATGGAGGAAGAACCAGGTACTCCAAGGGAGAATCCCCTCATAAGAGGTCATCTTCCATTCAGAGAGATGGGGATTACACCTCCACTAGTAGATTGAGTCATGGATGTATGCAGCGTAACGTTTTATCAACTGAAGAAAAGGATCATAAAAAAGGCATAGGTACTTCCCACAAGATCTTCAGAATCTAGTCTTAATGTCTATAGAGAGGGTGATCACTGCCAACATTAGAAGAAATCCAAGGGCGATCATGGAAGTAAATGTTGCATTCACTACAAAGGCACAGGTTAACTCAAAATACTTATTGGGTGAATGCCAAGTTGAGAAGAGAACTTGTTTTGGTGAAGCAATAGGTAGAACATATTGCGATGGAGAACCAGTGGTTGTCATCACAGAACTTCAATGTTGCGGAACGAAATTCGGACATGCAAGAAGAGTTGGGGCCAATGGAGGATATTATGGAATGACTATATGATGTTATGATCTTTATACAATAGGTTGTGGATCCTCTCATTTGAATTCAAAAGAATACACAGGAAGTGGCAAAACTCTTGAAGATAGAAAAAAAAGAAATTGACCAGATGCAGGAGTGGACTGCCAAATATCCAGATGCTTAGCAACATTTAGAAAAGAAGGATAATATTGCTACAAAAATTGATAGAGTTTAGTTGAGACACCACCTACAGAACTACTCTCATCTTGGAGTGCATTCGGTTAGAAATATGGCTACCTACAACTCACTGCATAATGGGTTTGAGTCTCTTACACAAAAACACAGGATGCCCGCCATCAGATCTCTTGAAGCAATCAGACGCAAGGGGGTCATCTTCCAGGAGATCAAAGAATATATCGAGAAAATCAAGTAGGCAACAGAACAGGAAGGCTTGGTGGTAACCAAAGACATTATTCAGTAGTATGCCTTTGCACGAGTCAAAGTGCACATGAAACTTTATGGTTGTGGAATAATGTACAGTCAAGCTCCCAGAAAATATTAACAAAGGCATTGGAAGTGAAGATGTGCGACAAAGGGGACTTGCTAGATCAAATCCAAGACATCGCAAAGGCGTTCAGAGCATGGCATACTTACATCACAAACGAAGTCCATGAAGAAGCAAATGGTTTATCTATTTAACGAGTCTTTGTCCTTTTAGCAGTTTTTTCTTATTAGGCCATCGTCTCATTTGTAAATTGTCTTATATAATAATGTTATGTAATGAAATACAAGGGATGCATGTGGAATATGAAAAGCCACACATTGGAATGTAATGATCATGCTAGAATGTGAATAGTCATAGAAGTCAAAGAGTCATGGGAAGCTCGAAGATCATTATGTTTGTTATAAATAGATCCTCATAACTCAAGAAAATAGCTTTTTGGGAGGCTTGGCCATGGCTTATCTTGTACTACATAGGAGATATATTATTCTTTGGAGAAGCAAGTTATGGATTGGTGTTCCGAAATTCGATACATTGTTTCATTCATGTAACAATGTACTTAGGATCTTACACTTATAGTCAGAAGCTCAATGAGCTAACATTCCTTCATACATGTATCGTAGATGTAGTTGGTATATTATCGTTATGTTTATGGTATATGTTGTTTTATTCACATACTAAGTTAATGAACTAATTTGTTACTTAGCTATGGCTATCATTGAATGAATGTTTTTATGTTTTTAATAATTGTTGCTTACTATGCAGAATAATTTGCAGTTACTCAACAAGTCTTTCTCATTATTTATGAGTCCCCTTTAGAATAGTACTATTATGTTTCTAATTGGTGCCTCATTTCCCTCACTAGTCATGTAAGTCTCCTCGTACACCTTACATTGTGTGTCTCACAAAGCTCAGAATCTTATTGACCCAAAGAGGCATTGTCTTCTCTTATGTCCAATTGTAACTAAGGAATATCCTGGAAGACCATTCCAACGGTGGTTGGACTGTATGACCGGATGGGACTCCTACACCAAATGGTGTGAGGTCTAATTGGGACTTCACATTGGGAAGATCCCCTTACAATGTTGGAGACATCTAGCACCGTCAACAGACCGTGAACCACATAATATATATATATATTATATATATCAAAATTTGTAAACTTAATATAGCATAGTAATGTAGTGAAAGTTAAATCATGTGGTAAAAATTGTGTGTGTGTGTGAGCCCACAGGACGTAGAATAGATGGTGATAGGGTGCTTTGTTAAGACACTATGTGGTGAAAAGGTCACTAGTTCGAAACTCCATGGAAAAAAATCTAGTCATGTTAAGAGCTAGTGTGGCAGAGGTCGAGTGTGATCCTTGAGTGATCTTGATTGCTTAGATGCTCCTGAGTCACAGTTGCTCAAGCCAGAAGTTAGGCATGTGATTTATTTCAAGACTCACATTACCTCTCTCTCTCTCTCTCTCTCTATATATATATATATCCTAATTTTACAATCTATACTGTTTTTTTTTTATAATAAAAAATTTAAAACAATTAATGAAAATTTAAAACTCAAACAGTAAGTTAACCAACATAGTCACTGGAAATCAGGTATGAAATTTGACCCAAGTTATGAATGATGATGGTTAGTTTGGTTTTGAATTTCCTGCCCTGTTGCTTCTACTAATTATGATACTTCCTAATTACATTGTGGATTTCAATAATATATATGTGTGTGCGCTAGGAATAAGATTTTAACTTTTATTTCATAGTAATTATAATACATATGAAATTGAGATTTCACTATCACCATAAATGAAACTTTTGCAGTTTACATGCAACCAATAGAACTGAGTTAATTATAAAAGCATATAAAATTTAAAAATGTTTTACCTTAAATTTTCTTCACATGTTGGTAACATTCTACATATATATGTAATACTATAGAGTTAGTTGTTATCACTTTGAATGTAAATATAGTAATCATTAATTCAAAACCTAATTATGAGCCTAGATGAGATGTCCAAAAAAATTAAATAGCCATTACTTATGATGCATTGTTGAAGTCGGTCTATCTTATTTTTGGCTAAAGTGAAACAATACACGCACAAACTAAACCCAAAAAACCATTCCACGAATATGCTCAAAACAAACCCTAAATCCTATTCCAAATATGCCCAAATATATGAGAGAAGAAGTTTAAAAGGAGAGTAAAAACGTGGTGAATAAAAATATGGTTGATTGCTACCAAACTTTTCTGTTTGCAATTATTTCCCTCTCGAAGACCTACAAACTCTGTACATTCTCTGTTTGACTACGTGTATTTGCCTCTGCTTGAATTGATGCTTTAAACCTAATTTATAGTGATTTAACCCTAACTTATAGGTATAAATTATATATTATAATAAAATTTTTATATATTAAATGAGATTACCATAAGATAGTTGTAAATTATAAAATTTATATTAAGAAATATATTATCCAACAACATGTGCTTTAAATCTAATTTATCATTATTTAATCCTAACCAATAGATATAAAACATGAGAGTACCCATTCCTCAGCTTTGGCAGAGAATGTGGAAAAGACAAAACATCACATCTGCATTAAAGAGACTCGGGTCATTGCTAGGCTGATCATTTCTTTCATCAAAAGTTTAGGGGGGCCATTGAGATTGATAGCAAGCCTTGCAATCTAAGCAGACATGATGGATGGAAGATTAGAGATCATTGGGTCCCTACCCTTTCTTCTTAAATTTTATTTATTTATTTTTTATTTTTATTTTATTAAATATTTTGGTCATTAAGTTTACTAATAAAAAAATTTGAATGAGTATAAATAATTAATTAATTTAATTTAATTAATTAATATATATTGGACAATAACTTTATTTTATTTCTTAATACCTAGACTAAAAATCTATTTGATTTTATCTTTAATTTTTTTCCTTTCCTTTTTATTATTCTAAGTATTTTATTGGTTTATTTTCATTTTTATATTATTTTTAAGTTTGACTTGAATTGTTTTCTTCTTCTTTTCTTTTCTTTCTTTTCTTTTTTCTTCTTCTTCTTCTTCTTCTTCTTCTTTTGTTCTGGTGGTTCACAGAGACCCACGGTCACTGGGTGGTTGTTACGTCCACGGAAATATTTGAGCTTGATCAAGGGTATCAAGCCCCGCGGCCAATAGCTAGGCCTAACCCCAAGGGCTTCGAAGAAAACTGACCCTGTGACCTCTCAAATGGCGAGGCGCTTATTTGACAAGTTGAGCTAACCCTTGGGGCTACTTGAATTGTTTTCATGTTTATATCTAAATAACTTATATTATTTCATATAGCATTTTATTTCAAATAAATTAAATTCTTGAATCTAAATATTTGACTTAATATCTAATCATAACTTATTGATAAATTTAATTTTAAATATTTGATTAATATATAATAAATATTATTTTATTAGTTTTTATTTTATTCATATATATTTTATTATTTTTAAATAATAATAAAAAGTAACTTTGTCTTCATCTAAATATTTAATTTTTCAAAATTTGACTTGAGTGAATGTTAACTTCTTAAAAATATTTTTATCAAAACTAGTTGTTAAATATAGTTAAAAATATTAAGGGTCTCTACATTGGTTTCTCTGTTTAATCTGGTGCCATGATCTTATTCTCCATCTTGTCCTGATGATGAACCACACTGGATAGATTGAAATGTGTTGATGAATTATCTCTAATGTGATTTCTCCAAAAAGATTTCAACACATACGATATGGATCACATAAGCCTAAATTCATATATAAACCATATTTTTAAAAAGTTTTGTATATTAAAAAATATATTATTACGTTTGAGGTGAGATTAAAACAAAACTGTATAGTGCTTTAACCCCTACCTAGGGTTAAATTATATATTATAATAAACGTTTATATATGTTAAATTAGATATTAATCATAAATAGTGAAATTACAAAATTATATTAAGAATATTAAATTAAGATTTTCATATTTTTAATCACTATCACATATTTATATATATATATATTATATTATATATATATAATATAATATATATAGTATATAATATATTTATAATATATATTTATGCTAATTTGATTGGTCAAAAATAATTTAAAGTCTGATTCCCGAGTGACTTTCTATATTGATATATTATTTTATATTATATTTATTCTCTCATGAATATTTAAAAAAACAAAAAAAACTTTATAAAATTATAAATAATGATATATTTACATTAACTCTAATCCCTACCATCTCCTTATACTATATACTCGTTAGAACAACCTCTTGGGGATTTAAAAAAAAAAAAAAAAAAAAAAAAAAAAAAACCTAATTATTAAATCCTTTGATCTTTCTTTTCAATTTAACTTTTTTTAATACAATCATTAGATATTATGGAATACTTTATTTTTAAAAAATTATTATATAATTTACATAATATTTAATTTCTTAATATTGATATATCAAAAATTTGTAAACTTAATTATGGTAGAGTGAACTGTAGTAAAGTTAAAAATAATTTAGCAAAAAAGTGACATATCTATATCTATATATATAAATTCTAATTATTTTTAATGAAAATTGAAACACAAACTATAAGTTATAAAACATAGTCACTAGAAATTAGGGATAGAATTTGACCAAGTTATGAATGATGATGGTCATTTTGGTTTTGAAATTTCTACCTTGCTACTTCTATAAATGATTATACTTCCTAATTACACCATGGATTGTGCCGGGAATAGGACTTTAACTTTTATTTCATAGTAATTATAATACATATGAAATTGGATTTCAATATCACCATAAACAAATACACACACACACACACACACACACACACACAGCTTTGCTAGGGTCTCGGTTTGTTGTTGTTGAATAATTTTTTCGCAGCATGTTTTCTTCAAACCCTAGTCATTTTGTCTCTTTTGTTGGAATTCTGAGAGATTGGATGAGTGATCACGACGGGAGGGGAGAGATCCCCTCCTATCACAATGTTCCAGCTAGTGAAACGAGTAGTCAAGGAGGGGATGTAGCATTAAACAATAATGGTGGTGGAGGCAAAGGGAGCCTAGTTCTAGGGGTGTAGTGGCAAGCCAGAATACAAGGCCAATGTATGTCGAGAGTAGTGAAAAAACCCCAATTTGTGATTCCCAGCAACAAATTGAAAAATTATTGCAAGTTTGTGAAGGATCATGCCCTGATTTGCACGTCTATAAGCATTTGAGCTTCAGAGCAAGATCTAGTAAAATGGATCCAGCTAAAATGGCAGCTGAAGGGGCATATCGATTTGAAACTAGGGCCTTGAGGTTTTTTTACAATATTTTTCACCAATCTAGAGGACAAGGAGAGGGTTTTTGAAAATGGGCCATATTTTTTCTATAATGTCGGTCTCTTTATGCATTATTGGGAAGAATGTTGCAATCCAGATCAGGAAAAAATTATGGCAGCTCCATTATGGGTAAGATTTCTCGGACCCAGAAAATCTGGAAGGAATTGGAAATTCTATTGGCAAATTCATTAAGGTCGCAGATACAACCCACTGAGGAAAATATACTTCATATGCATGAATCTGTGTTTATATGAAAATAACTGAACCTCTTCCTGTATTCATTGAGCTAGAGTATCAATATGAAATATGGAAACAACCCATGGATTATGAGCACATTCCATTATGTTGTAGAAGGTGTCATGAATATGGCCATTTGTATCGTGAATGCCCCTTGAATTAAACAGGAGCATTGGAGTCAGAGAATACTAAGGAGCCCTCAAAGCCATGGGAGGATACTGAGGGTTTCCAAGAGGTCCAAAAAAAACAAAAGAGCCACCCCAACCAATGCTCAAATGTCGTAGAGAAAACCATTGGTGAACACTAATCAATATGAAGTCCTAATGGATGAAGGTGAAAACCCAAGCGAGCTAGGAAATCATGCCAGCAAGGAAAATGTTAGGGTTCCACCTAAGGGATCCAACAAACCTAAAAGGAAATCCCAGGATGAGCCACATGAAAATAATAAATTGAACTAATTAAGGACCAGACAAATATGGAGATCGACGAGTCAAAAGAGGAACTTAACACAAAAGAAAAAATCATCAAACGACTTATGAACAAATGGCGACATGTGGACAAAAGTTTCATCCCAGAAGAGAAAAAGCATCTCTACTGAGATACCTTTCAACAATATCAAACAAAGCAAGGTCGCATCTCTTTGGATCAGCTAGAACATCCGAGATCCCAATAAGCTCAGGGGTAGGAACCAAAAGCATCAAGAAAATGGGGTAAGAAAAGGGGTCGGAAAAGCATACAGGAATTGATTCTGATGGTTGGGGATCAACTGGTAAACTTGGGAAGGGTGGTACCATTGTTGGCGGTATTTCACCAAATAAATAAATCTTTTTAATGATTGTTATTTCCTGGAATGTGAGAGGCCTCAACAATAGGGGAAAGCATCGGTATCTGAAAGAACGAATCAAAAAGAAAAAGTCGAGTATTATGATAATACAAGAAACTAAAATCTCAGAGGAGCATTTAAAGAAATTTGTTAGAGGTTTAAAACCATAGTATGAGGTGGTAGCCCAAGGTGATGCAGGAAGCGCGGGCGGGATCGTTATCCTCTAGAACCCTATAGAGAATATCTTCGAAAACTGGGCTAGCTTACCTCGAATCCTCTCAGAGAAATTAAAATATATAGGTACCCGAGACTGGGCATTATTGACAGCGATCTACATTCCTCACATTCTAGGAGAAAAAGAGGTTTCCTCCATAATATAGCAAAGCTTAGAAGTATATATTCAAAAGATCTTTGGATCATTCGTAGATATTTTAACCCGATCTCCTCGATCGAGGTAAAAAAGGGAGGGATATGTCACATGGATGCAAAAATGGAGGATTTCAAATACAAAATCATGGAGCTACAATTAGTTGACTTGCAAACAATCAATAGGGCATATACTTCAAACAATCGTCAAGGGGGCTATCATCAGGAAACATTGCGTGTTGATAGATTCCTAGTTTTTGAACACTTGATTAGTAGGGATATTTTTCTTGAAGCCTCAATTCTCCTTTGCTCAGGGTTTGACCACTGGCCGATCAAGCTAGAAATGGACCTTAAAGTGGCTCCTAGGAACTGGCCCTTCTAGTTTGAATCATTTTGACTCAAGGATCCCTCTTTCTTATAGAAAGTGGAAAGTTGGTGGAAATGGAGTATGGTACCATTTCGAAACTATATGCATACCTTCCATATTAAATTAAAAGATATCGAACACCAGATCACACATTGGAACTAGATGGAGTTTGGTAACATTATGAAGGAACAAAGACATCTTTAAGTTTAGATGCAAGAAATACAACAAAAAATAATCAATGAAGGGAAATCTGAGAATTTGGTGGAGGAAGAAGGTTAGATTGTGAACGAAATTGAGGAAAGGAGGAAAGAGGAGAAGATCCTTTGGAAGAAGAAATCCAAAATTCAATGGCTTCGGGAAGGTGAGCAGAATACTCGATTCTTCCTCAAAGCCATGATCCAACACCGACAACACAGCAGAAATTTTTTTCTTTAAAGGATGCCTCTGGAAATTGTCTTACACAACATGAGGAGATGGAAAGTTTGGTGGTGGATCATTTCCACTCCCTCCTTTTTGAGCCCTCCCCTGACAGATCAAAATTTATTCAAAGGATCACAAGACATGTATCTCATTTAATCAATAGGGACCAAAATATGGCACTAATAAGGGTTATAACTCTAGAGGAGATAGAGGATGTTGTCAAGGTGATGAAAAAAAATAAAGCACCAAGACCGAATGGATTCACAACAAAATTCTTCCAAGCGGCCTAAAGCTTCATAGGAAAAGATATCATGGATGTGGTGGAGGAGTCTCACTAAACCCAAAAGGTAAACCCTGGTCTTAACTATTCGTTTATTACATTAATTCCCAAAATGGCCCTGTTACACAGTAAAATGTCACTGCCATCATGCCAGTCTCCCTACTGTGTTGTGAAACCACATTCACCTATGCTCATGCTCCTCAAAATGGCTAAAAAACCCTCTTTGCCTAAGTTAAATGAATCATCGCGTCTGTTAA
>APFE030379159.1:46058-63753 GCA_000404065.3 Pinus taeda | reverse complement strand
TGGACCGAAAACCATCGTGTCCAAAAAACATGTGCGAAAATCATGCACAAAACCATAGGTGGGTCCGCCCAACCTAACATAGGGTCCAAAACTAAAATTTTCCGGGGCGCTGCCCCGGACCCCATAAAGTGGGGTTACGAGTACCCCTCAAACCCCCTGTTAATTATGTGGAAAGAATATAACACAACCCAACACATACCGGCTTGCTTATTGCTCTTAAGAGAGTGTACCACCTCATGAGCTTGTATGATGTTATTGAGAATTTGTCTTCCTTCCACATAACCAGTTTGCTCCTCTGAGACAAGAGCTAGAAGAAGGGTCAGTCTGTTAGTGATCACTTTGGAAATAATCCTGTACACCACATTACATAAAGCTATGGTTTTGATTTTGTCTGGTGTCATAGCTTTTTCCTTCTTTGGAATCAAAGCTATGAAAGAGGCATTGAGAGCCTTCAAAATAGTTCTGGATCATCTGAAGTCTTCCACTACATCAAGGATGTCTTGTTTGATTGTTTTCCAGCATGATTTGAAGAAGTCCACATTGAATCCATACGGGCCAGGAGCTTTCTCATTTTTCATATCATTGAGAACTTCACTGACCTCATGTTCAGACACTGGCTTGTTAAGATTGTGGTTTTCTTCCCTTGTTACAAGCTTGGGAATGTACTTTGCGAAATTGTTTATGAACCGTGACCTATCTAAGAGAGGGTCCTTTGCAATTCTAAGGAAGTGTTGTACTAGGACAGATTCCATTTCTTTGTGGGAGACAAGCACTTTCCCTTGAAAATATCTGAGTTTTGAAATTCTGTTTTGTGACCTGTGATCCAAATTTGATTATGAAAAAACTTTATGTTTCTTTCCCCTTCTCTAATCCACTGCACTCTCAATTTCTGCCTCCAGAATATTTCCTCTTAGATGCATCTATCTTCCCATTTCTTATGAAGAGAATCAACTTGAGTTTTCCTTTCCTCAATAAAACCATCAGTGATTATGATTTGATTAATCCCCTGGAGTTTCTGTTCAACTTCTCTTTTGGCTTTAAAAATATTACCAAACTCTTTCTTGTTCCAATCTTTGAGTCTGGATTTGATGTGTTTAAGTCTTTGTTGCAGCATGAAAATTTTAGTGCCTTGAATGGGAAAATCTTCCATCCACCATTTGTTAATATTGTTGGCGAAGTCAGGGTGAGAGAGCCAAACATTTTCAAACCAAAAAGGTTTGTTCCTCAATGTACCCATAAAAGCGACTTCAAGATCGATAGGACAGTGGTACGAGCCTCCAAAGGGAAGGATTAGAGATGACATGTCAAAGCTTGTGAGAAGAAGGTCCTATGAGATTATGAATCTATATAGTTTAGCCCCTCCTCTCTTGTTGTTCCAGGTGAAAGTGCAATTTATTGTTTCAACATCCACTAGTCTCATTTTATTTATGAAGTTCTGGAAGGCAATGGAGTCTCTGCCTAGTGTTCTGGTGCCACCTTTTTTCTCTATAAGAGATTTAATCATATTGAAATCACCTGCCAAAATCCAAGGCATATCAAGACATCTCTCTCTCAGCTCCTCAAGGGAGGTGAAAAGCTTGAGTTTATCTTCTAGTTTTTGAGGACCATAGACATTTGTAATCAGGTAAGTCTCCCTATCACCCAAAGGTTGAATCACCAGTGACAGATAGTTCCTGGATGCTTCTGCATCCAGGATTCCAAGTTTCTGGGGATCCCAATGTGTAATAATCCCTCCTACCGAGTTATCTACCTTAACCTCTAGATAATCATGCTTAACCATTTGCTATGTATTTCTCTGATCTTGTCCATTGAACACTTAGTTTCCTGAATAAAAACCATATCTGGATTTTCTTCTTTTATTCTACTGCTAAGATTTCTTTGTTTCCTTTACTTCCTAGGCCCCTAATGTTTTAGGTTGTAAGCTTCATTAAAAAAGGTTTGTAAAGGAGTATCTGGTGAGATCTCTCATCTTACTTGAGTTAATCGTGAGTTTTCCAATTTGGTCAACATCTCCTTCTGTCTTTTTCTTCCTCTTTTCCTACCCGGATTCTTGGAAGAGTTCCCCAATGTTTCCTCCATTGTTTTCATCCCTCTATTCTCCTGGCTGTCATGGTTTCTTTTGACTCTATAGCCCTTCGATTGGGATCTCCAGAGGAAGATTTGTTGAACCCTGTCAAAATCCTCCTTTGGTAGGGAGTCAACCCCTTTGTCAATACCCTGCTCCAGAAGCTTTTCTAGATCTAAGTTCTCCCTCTCAAGAATCTCCTGCAGTTCATGGTCCTTCGTTCCCGCCTCACTTGGGGTCATCTCATGGTCCCTACTGAGCTCCACAATGCTCTGTAGATCATACTTTTGTTTGGTTGTTCTCTGATATATCCTCCATGCTAGCATCCCTATCCTTCTCATTGGTATTAATCTCCGATTCCTGGTTTGCACCGTTGTTTCCAACTTCTTCTTCTAAGATTTTGAAACTATTGTGGCTCGGTTGCCCATCCTTGTTGATTTTCTTTTGGTACCACTTTCCTCCTTTCCCTTTGTCCCCCACCTTAGTGAAACCCTCGGGATATTTGCTTGTGGTGGTTTTTGTGTTTCTCTCCAGTTTGTTTGATGGGTAGTCTCTGTATAGGTGCCCATGTTCATGGCACTTATGGCACCTGAATGGGACATGTTCATAGTCCACCACCTGCACCCATTCTTCATCATACACTTCTAAAATGATCTCATCCGAAAGTGCCCCAAATAAGTCCATTTCCACACATATCCGGGCGAATGAAGTGTATGTACCTCTTAGAGTCGCATTTGATATTTTTATAAAATACCCTAGGTTATTTCCAATAGCCTTTAGAGACTCCGACAACCAATAATATAAAGGAAGGGAGTATAGTCTTATCCATACCGGTATTGAAGTGAATGTTTCTCATTCTGGGAAAAAATATGGTCACACGTAAAGGCTTGTAGCAGCATAAAAATAGGGTCCTCCCTCGAACACTTTGTCTTTCTCTTCTAAGTTCATGAACACCACCGTAAAGAAGCCCTTGGATCCAAGGTGAAGGTTTATTTCCCCCTTTGGTTTCCATTGGTTCCTTATCCCTGCATGTAAGGCCTTCTTTGTCGACCAAATCCCCATAAATTTGCATATAACTGCGTGTTCTACCATGTATTCTCTGTGCACCTGTAGCGTTGGGTCACTTAAAACGACCCGAGGAATAATGGTCAACTTGGGTTTACAAACCCCTGTCGCACTCATAGGTGCAACTTTTTGACTGCTACCCTCTTTCCTCTTCTCCCTGATATCTTCCTCATGATTTTCTTTCTGTCTGTGAGGTTTGATATTTCCCGTGTTAATATCCTCAGTTATCACCTCCAGTGGTTTCTTGAAGTGATGTAGACCAGTTCCCTTGCTTCTGTTCGCAGCTATTTGACTATAGGAGGGAGCAAAACTCCCTCCTCCACGACCCGCCATGGTTACTAGCGCCAAACCCTAACTCAAGCCCTAGTTCAGATTACAGAGCCACCAGTCGTCCCAAAACTTTTCATATAGATACATAACTTGCATAATGATTTCATATATTAAATTATATTAATCGTAGGTACAAATATAAAATAATATATTATGGGTATACATTATATATTATAATAAACATTATTTACGTTAAATTAGATAATTGTAAGATAATTGCAAATTATAAAAAATTAATATTAAGAATATTATAATTTTATTTTAAATAATTTATTTTTATTTTTACTTTTATGTAATTTGATCAGTCAAAATGTTTACAGGACATTACAATATATCTTCCATATTGTGACTTTTATATATTATATATTAGTATTATAATTTTTTTTTATCTCTCTCATGATTATAAAATAGAAATAAAAAAAATACCTTATAAAATTATAAATGTTGACATACATTACATCTAAACACCTAGAGCCTACACATCTCCCCTACACTAGGCTATAGAGTGTCTCTTGATGCAATTATTGAAATAGTGTTCATAATATATTAAATAATATTACTAAAACAATAATAATAGTAGTATTATAATATGTTATACTAATAGTAAAATTTTATTGTACTAATATTATTTTAATAATAGAATTAAGATCAATATTATTTTAATATTATTTATTATTACAATATTTATATTAATTGTTTTATTGTATTTTATTATGAATTTTATAATGATAATATTATTTTTATAACAACACTAATATTTTTAGCCTATAGGGTTAGCTCAATTGGTTGAGTCCCCATTGTTAAGGCACCTTTGCTACCGATAGGTTACGGGTTCAATTCTCTCAACACTCTTGAGTTTAGGCTCTATGGTTGAGCCAACAGGAAGTGATCCCTTGAGATGGATCCACCTGGTAGAAATATTACGTGGATGTAGCGGTCATTGGCCTCTGGAGTCCGTGAACCACATAGAACAAAAAGAAACTATTATTTTTTTTAACATAAACGGTTGATTTTTATTTATAAAAAGAGGTTGGGCTTGCCAAATGACCTCAAATACAGACAAATGCAAGAATTTTGGCTCAATAGAGTCCTCCTGTTCTAGCTTTAGTATCTGAAATTAGCTGCTAAATTTGTCGCACTTGGCAGGCTCAGTGATCCTTGCTTTGCTATTGTCGACTTAGTGTCCTATCTTTCTTTCCTCTTTTCTTTGATACTTTGGTTCTTTCTTGGATTAAGATAAAACCCACTTAAACTATGATCCACGGCAAAATTACAAACCCGCATATATTAAAAGGAATTTATATAAAGCTTGTCTTCTCCGCCGTACCCGACCCCACTTCAGGGTTAACCCCCGCCGTGATCAACACGCGATAGCCGTCAGATCTTCCCCCACCCAGATCTGACACATATCGCGTCCATCTCTTTCTGAATTTTATCTCCTCATGAGCGCGCGATATGGGCAGTTTTGTATTGCCACACATCAGTGCTTAAGTGGCATCTCTTTTGTTTCATAAAAAACTGCCAAGCAACCAAGAGCAGTGCGATGAAACCTGCTTATCGCTCCCAATGAAATAACTCCCCTCCTTTTGCTATGCGCGGTAACCGTCAGATCAATCCTGCCTAGATACGACACTTATCGCATCTCTTGTTGACCGAGCTTTAACTTGACCATCTTCGTACCCAACCCCACGACAAGGATAAGACCCCACCATGAATGGCGTGCGATGACCGTCAAATCATCCCCCGCCTAGATCCAACGCTAATCGCGTCCAATTGTTGTCTGACCTTTATCTCCATAGGAGCACGCGATATGGGTAGTTTTGTCCTGCCACACATCAGGTTAAAAGGTACATCACGTCTGATTTGTGAATTACTGCCCATTAGCCAAAATCAGTGCAAAATATACTTCTCCCTGCATCTTTAACCCCCACCTTTTCCAGCTCGCGGTGGCTGTCAGATCATCACCCGCCCTGAGCTTACGCATCTCGATCATCGAAGCCTTCTTCTGTATGAAATCCATTTTGCGCCCTATTAATAATCCCATCCCTGTTGGCCTAGGAGGAAAGCTGAAGACCTGTCGATAAGTGAGCCACACTTTCACGAAAGTGGAAGTCTATCTATGCCAACCTTTGTTCTGCGGAAATCTGTCCTTGATCAACTCTCCTAGCCTGTTAAGGAATTGGGTGTCTTTTAGCTTCTTCATCATTGTTCACCAACATACCTTGAGCTAGAGGACTTCCTTTGCTAGCCATTATATCAGCTTCCTTGTTCTGAGCTCGCAGGACATGGTAGAATGGGCAAGATGTGAAGTTTTGAGTCAACTTTCTTATTCTTTCTAGGGTCTTGTTTAGAGCAGATTTATTGAGTTGGTCGCCCTTATTAAGGGATTTAATCAAGATTTCAGAGTCCTCAAAGATTTGAAGGTTTTCCCTTATGTTCCTTTGAGCCAGCTGACACGCTTGGAGAAGACCTAGGATCTTGGCCTGGTTGTTGGTGCTTTGACCTAGTCCCCAACTGTAGATGTCTTGTTTTTGTCCATCTGTGGAGTAAATTATTCCTCCTGTACCTGATATCCCTAGGTTTCCTTTAGAGGCTCCGTCGAAGAAAACCGTGACTTTTCCCTGATTTTTCCACCATTTTTTAAAGTCCGCCTCAGAGATCCAGAGACACCACTCTAAATTATGGCTTGGCAAGTGGATATTATTCTTGATGCTTTCCCATCTCAGGGACTCACCTAACCAGTTGAGCTCTTCAAGGAGTAGGGAGTTGTCTAACTTATGAGGTCTATTTTCAAAATTTTCCAGCAGCAAGTCTTTGGCCTTAGAAGTTACTGTGTTAGTGGATTGAAGTTTGTTGTTGAAGATGGCTTCATTCCTAGCCAACCAGATTCCCTAGAAAATATATTTTAGGATTGCATTCCAAATTTTAGTCCAAGTTGAGCTGTTCAAAGAGTGTGGATATCGAGCTTTCCATGTTGCGAAAATACTAACCACTAAAGATTGTTGAGGGATTTGGGCATTGATCCCCAAAATTGCTTACAACTATACCTCTTGAGAAAAAGGGCAGTCAATGAACAGGTGATCGATCGTTTCCTGGTCCTTGTAGCAAAGAGGGCATCTGTGTGGACCTACGATTCCTCTTTTCTCTAATTTTTCCCCAGTGAGGGTCCTTCTGTGCATGGGAGTCCAGCAGAAGAAGTTGATTTTTGGGAGTCAAAATGGGTCCTAAATATGTTGCCAAAGCTTTGTAATATGGATCTGATGTTGTTGTTCTTGGAGAGCTGCAAAACCTAGCCGAGCTAAGTAAGTTCTAGTCTCCCCCCAGCCCCACTTGTCCCTCGAACACAAGTGCACAAGAGCCAGACCTGTGAGTTTATCTAATAATTGGTGAAGTTGAGGGAGCATCCAATCAAGGGGGCGATGTAGGTCCCAGTTACTCCAGTTCCCTGCTAAATCCCATGTGCAAATGTCAACAAGTTTGTGGATACACTTTTGGGTGAGCCAGTTATGCAAGTTTGTTATATTTGGTGCAAGGCTTAGGGTTTGGAGACCCATGATCTTGTCCTCCCATAGTCTAATTCTTTTCCCATTTCTTGGAATTATGTAGAGTTGTTCTTTGAAGAAATTCCAACCTTGGCTGCACAACTTCCATAGTGTGGTTCCTTTGTGTGAAGCTCCTTCATCCATGTTCTTTATTGAGAGACCCTGTAAATATTTTTTAATTAGAACTTGACTTACAGGGTGTCTTTGGTTTGAGAAGATTTTCCAAAGAATCTTCCCTCCCATTGCTAGATTGGCCAACACATGATCTCTTATCTGAAGTCCACCTTCAGGTATTGGCATTTTCACTATGTCCCAGCTTACTATATGGAATTTGTTTTGGTTACCCTTCCCTCCTTGTCATAGAAAATTTCGAATCAGCTTTGCTAACTGATCGGTGATCATTTTTGGAGCTAAAAGGAAAGAGGCCTGGTAGATAGGAAGGGATGAGAGGACTGACTTGACCAGAGTGAGCTTCCCAGCTATGGTAATCCACTATCCGCCCCAAGCAGTCATTTTTGCCTTGATTTTGCTGATAATTTCCATCCAGTGAGGGGCCTTAGTAGTGCCCAAGGTTAAAGGCAGGCCAAGATATTTGAATTTTTTCCAAGATACATATTTGATGAATTTTTCCCTAGGGTTTGGGCAATCCTGAGAATAGATTGCTAGTCTACAACCCATTCGTACATTGCACTTTTTCTATTATTGACCATAGCTCTGGAGACTCTATAGAATCTTTGGATTACTCCGTTGAAGGCTCTTGCTATTTTAATAGAGGCTCCTCCCAAAAGGATAGAGTTGTCTGCAAACAAGGCATGGTTGATTGAGGTTGTTCCGGGTATCGCCCTGATGCTAGGAAGTGTCCCGTTGAGCTTCTCATCAGAGAGCTTTCGGCTTAGAAGTCTGCCATCATAATATTATGGAAGGGGGATAGAGGGAAACCTTCCCTGATTACCCTTGTAGCTTTGAAGTAGTTTGCAGGTCTACCATTTACTAGAGGGGCTATCCAAGGTTCTCCAATGCATGCTTTGATCAAATTAACAAATTTAGAACTGAAACCAAATGCAAAAAGAACTTAAATGTCTTACTCTATCGAAGACATTCACCATGTCCAATTTGATGAGCATACCTTGCTCTTTGCACTGGTGGCTGGAATGGATGATTTCCTGCACCAGTATCACATTGTCCAGGATATGCCTTCCTTTAACAAACCCTCCTTGATTGGGAGAGATGAGTTTGTATAGCAAAGTTTTTATTCTATTAGCAAGAAGCTTGGTGAGAATTTTTTAGGAATTGTTGCAAAGCGAGATTGGTTTGAATCTGTTGAATGTCTTTGGGTTGGCTTCTTTGGGAATTAGGGCTAGGAAGGTTGAGTTTGTGCTTCCTCCTACTTTGACTTTTCGAAGGAATCCTTTGATCATTCGGTACAAATCAACCTTGATGATATCCCAACAGTCTATAGAAGTGTATTGAGAATCCATTTGGGCTTGGGGCTTTGTCTGGTTCCATCTTCCATATGACATTGTTGATTTCTTCTTCAATGAATGGATTCAGTAGAGTTGCATTGTCCTCCTCGTTAACCATCCTTGGAACATGCTTGAGGAAGTCATGAGTTGCCTCATTATCCTCCAAACCTTCTTCTTTTAACAGCAGCTGAAAGTGAGAGGTTTCCACCTCTTTTATCAGACTTGTGCCTTTAAGAACAGTCCCATCTAGCGAGGTGATTTTAGTAATGTGGTTTCTAGAGAGGTAGGTACAAATTTTCTTGTGGAAGAAGGTTGTATTCTTGTCTCCAGGCACAAGCCAAAGATTGTGTGACTTGAGCCTCAAATATTCTTCCTCTTCTCTATATGTCTGGAGGGTGCTGATTTGATGTTCTTTCTCCCTATGAATTTCTGCTCTAGTTATGTCTCAAGTCTCCAGGCCCATTTGGAGATCCAGCAGCTGCTTTGTGCTTTGTGCTTTATTTCTTTGGGTAGTGGGAGATACCGTGGGATTTTTTATCCATTATTGCAGGGTTATTTTGGTGGATTTTATCTTTTGCTCCCAAACATAGCTGGGTGATCCTTGAACATGAATGGACCATGCCTTATTCACTGTATCCAAAAACCCTTCCCTATTTGCCCATAGTGGGCTGAACCGAAAGGGGATTGGTCCCAGGTTTTCTTCTTCTTCCATCAGAAGGAGGATGGGTTTATGGTCTGAGTTCCACTTTGGCAGAATTTTTGTGGAAATGATCATCTTCTCGAAGATGAAGGAACTCTGAAGAAGGAAACAGTCCAGCTTGGCTAAGATATGCTCCTCCCCTATCATGTTATTTGTTAAGGTGTATAGCCCTTTTTTTGGCTTGAAGTCCATTAAATCCCATTGTTGAATCAGGTTTTCCACTAAGGGGAGGAAGCGATCCCTGCTGCTGGTTCCTCCTCTTTTTTGGAGTAAGCTTCCAAAAAATCAGTCAGGGTTCACCAGCATTGTTCCTTTTCTACATAGAGTACAGGAACATAGAGATTAAAGAGAGCAATTTTTATCTTACTTGGTAAGTGTCGGAGTTCGATGTAAATCTAGTGTTGCATCTGAAAGGAGCTCTCAAGCTGGAATTTATTAGCCTCCCAGAGAGTGGCTAACCTTTCGCATGTACCTCTAGTACTTCCCGCTTTTCCAACTTTTGTTTTCCATTTTGCTTTGTTGAGTTCTAGAAGGGCTTATCCTTCTATTTTAGTCTCTTAGAGCATGAGGATCTTGGGATGTTCCAACTTAAATAGGCTCTTGGCTACTTCAGCTTTTGATGGGTTCCCCAGTCCTTTGCAATTCCAAGAGACTAATCACATTATTTACTGGTAGGGGTTGGGGTAGCACCTCCCTTGGGAGGCCTGGTTCTAGTATTTCTTCCGATAGACATCTCTATAGTGGCCTGACTGCCTTGCATTTTTGTCTCTCTGCTTCTTCTTCTTTGGCCTCTTTATGAGATTTCCTCCCAACTCTTTTCAAGGGCCTCTCAGATGTTTCATCTTCCGAGGATTCCGATGTCTCAGGGGTCTTCTTTCTTGTCATATCAGCATAGGTAGGGGAACTAAAGGCACCTTTTGGGGTCTGGACTGGTTCCTCTTGCCTTTTGATTTCTTCCATGTTGTTTGCCTGTTGTTCAATCTCATTATCTGCTAGATCTTGGGGTTCTTCTGGTGTGTTGAGAATATCAAAAGGAGTTGGTTGATATGTTTGCTATTGGAGAGACTGAACTTCCTTCTTCTTGGGGCTCTGGAGGAGCAACCCTCCTAGTGGAGGCGGATTTCCCTTTGTTCCTATTGCTCTGCTTAGTTGGTCCTGATTTGGACCTGAATCCATTGATCTCCCTTCTCTTTCTCAACTACATCCTCTGATTTCTTTTTACAATGCTTGGCAAAGTGACCATAGCCATGGCAGTGTCTGCATTTAAATGGTAGTTGCTTGTAATCTAGCAGTTGTATGTATGACCAATCAACCACCATGATTTTAATGGCTTCAGGGAGACCTTCCTCTAGGTCTACTTCTACACAACTTCTAGCATAGGAATACTAGTCTCTTCTTTTAGCTCGGTCGATGTATTTGCCTAGCGTATTGCCTATGGTTTCCAAGGATTTAGGGTTCCAACAGTGAAGAGGAAGGTGGGGAAATCTCACCCAAACCGGAACAGCCGAGGGCACATCTAGGGTCAGGTCAAAGTCTGGAGTCCATTGGTTCAGATATAGTCCCTGAGGCCCCATGAAATATGGCTCGTTTCTAAATATTAGGTTTTTGTCTTCTGTTGCTTCGAATACAAAAAAAAAAATAAGCCTTTGTCGACCAAATGGATTTTTATTCCTTCTTTGACCAGTGAATGCCGATTCCTTTGAACCCAAGCTTCTACCGCTTTTGGCAAGGGCCATAAACCTATGAACTGGCTGATAAGTCCTCTTTCTGCTAGGTTTAAAGCCGCTTTTCAAGGCTCTTTAGTAGGCAGAGCAACTGTGGGGATAGTTGCCATTTTTTTCACGAAATTCTGTTGATTTTCAGATGCTGGCCTTTTATTGCAAGCTGCAACCAGATCCCAGAATGCATCTAGCTCTAGTGGCAAGGGAGTTTTCCTTTTCGCAGCCCCCTCTTGGAGCCATGGCTCTGGAGCTTCGCGTAGTCTTGAGGTTGGTTGTGTCTCTTTGCGTGCTCCCCTAGCTTCCTCCTGCTGGTCATAGGCTGCACCAGGCTTGCACTAATTGGTTCTACAGAACTCTCTAGATCTTACATATCCAAAGGTGTCAATATTAACAAAGAGCTCTGTTGAAAGTTCTTCAATTAAAGGTGAGCGGGCTTGGCCCAAGAAACAAGTAACACTCGCGACTAGTCAATGCTCTCGCTCAGGTTTGAGCACAAGACCTGACCATCTTTACAAGTTTGACTTTGCCAACCAACCACCTCCGCCAACCTTAAAATGTGACCGGGCTTGGCCTAGGAAACGAGTAACACCCGCGACTAGTCAATGCCCTTGCTCAGGTTTGAGCACAAGACCTGACCGTCTTTACGAGTCCGACTTTACCAACCAGTCGTCTCCGCTGACCTTAAAAAGAAATTATATTAATAATAGAATTAATATCTAATATTATTTCCATCATGTATGGCTACATATACCAATGCTTTCTCTGTAGAGACTTGTATTCTCACATTTTGACTACAAATATGAATAACATTGATCTTTTATTGTTGTGATGATGGTTTAATATTATGCTTAATTTGTGACTAATTTATTTTTAGTATCAAAGCTCTGAGGATTCTCATTAGGGTGTCAATTATTTTTAGGGTTTCTGAGCACAAAATGGTTCCCCCATGAAGAGGAGGCAAATGCCTCTGCTTTAGTAACATCATAGCAGGGTATGCAAATAATCAAGCTTTGCGCAGACCCAATATTCTCATTTCAGGCAAGAATATATCTTCTTTATTGTCAGGTTATTCTACTCCTAGTGAGGCAAGAAAAGCCTTGGTTGTAGCAAATGGAAAGCTTCCAAACCAGGTAAATAAATCGATATATTGCCTTCCATGGACAACAAAAACCCATATGTTTGAAATAATTTTGGAAAAAATAGGGGATAAAGCTCAATATATGAAATATCATGCACTAATTTGAAAATTTATGGGGATATGACCCTAAAAAATAATTATCATTAGTTGGATCCTAAAAAAACTAACCTTTGAAAGGTTATACAGGGCTAAAGCTAGGCTCTAAGGCATTTTTTTTACAACCATTTTTAATACTGTGGAAGATAGAGATATAAATTTTCAATGAGGAACATATTTACTAAATTCAATTGGTCATTATATGAAACCCTAGATAGAACAATTCAATCCCATCAAAGAAAATTTTAATTATGCACCTTTTTGGATACTACTTTATTCTCTTCATAAGTAATTTTTGGAACAACATATTTTGGATGGTATAGGAAATGTTATAGGGTCATTTGTTATGCTTTCAAAAACCACAAAGTAGGGTCGTTACACCTCATATACCCACATTTGTGTATACATGGATCTAATGAAGCCACTCTCATCTAGTATTCAAATCAACTATCATAATAACATATGGGAACAACCCATAGATTATGAACAAATCCCATTTCAACATAGGAAATTCCACGAGTATGGTAATCTATTTAGATAACATTTGTCTAATTTGACCCAACAACCTATGCAAGCAATGAAATAAACAGAGCAGGAAAGGTTTGTTACCATGACACATATAAAAAAGATTACCAAAAAAGGGACAGAAGACTTGTCAGCTGAGGGAAGAAGAGAAGGTAATAGATATATTGTTCTTCAAAATCTAGAGGAAGGCCAAACAAAGGGTGGTGAAAAAATACCAAGAATGAATGGACGCCCATCTCCTAACAAAGAAAAAAATTGTTGTTATAAAATAAATCCAAAGAAAATGGAGCTTGAAAACTATACTAAAGATATGGAAATGGGTGAGGACAAGCTAAACCACTCAAAAACAAAGGAGCTCGAAGAAATGGATTTACAATATCTAGATTTACAAACACTAGCACTTTAATGGATACTGAAGATCATATAGTGATTTTTGAAGAAGAAGTGCAAATAACTACAAAAAGCTATATAAAGTCTCAGGAAACACTTCACCAAAAAACCTAAGGTAATATTTCTTCTCCTCATTTTTCTTCTTCTTTTGGGATCAAAAGTAATATAAACAAAGATTAAACCAAGTATGTAAATGAATATAAGGGAAATGGTGGGATTATTAATAAACATCTCATATAGGAAATGGGAGAGTATATGTTCAATATAGGCAGGGTATTTTTAATGATGGAAACCTACCAACCCTCCCCTCATAGTTACCAATCAAAGTGATATCTTGGAACATAAAGGGTGTTAATGGTAAGACCAAACAAAGACTCCTTAAAAATGGAATTATCCAAGAATATTTTGATATTTTGATGCTACAAGAAACTAAATGTTCTATGGAACTTTTGACATTTATTCCTAATAATGAAAAATGTCAACCCTGTAGGGTTTGTTTCCAAAATCCATCTATGTTGTAGATAGACTTCTAGAGTTGTGTTTAAGTAGGATGAAAGGTCCAACATTTCTAGCATATGCTCTAACCATCCTCATGGACAAAAGAAACCTTTTGAATAATGACATGAGAGTGTTGAAGAAAATATATAAAGAATGGACAAGATTAAGGGGAGACAAAAATATTCTTGAATTGAGGTCAAAATTAGTTGTAAATAATAATAATAATAATAATAATAATAAAATTTGGTAAAAAATAGTCATTAGTATTATTATTATTTTTTTGGTTAAATTTTTTGATAACTTAATATAAAGAAGGTAAAGGAGGGAAAGTGAACAATAAAAATGAAATCAATAAATTAATTTAAATGAAAACAAAAATAACAGTATTTTTGGGCGCTTAAAATTAGTCTTTAGTATTATTAAAAAAATTGTTAAAAGATTTTAGCTTGAATGGTTTGGTGAACAATGTGTGCATTCAAGTCTCCATAAACATGTTATAATTAGCTCATTGTGGCATTTATGAAATAGTTGTATTTGGTGTAATCTTGGTAGTTGATCTTTCAAAATTATGGAGTCTCCAAAATTCTCATTTTGATTAAAAAAAGTGTGTTATTAATTAATTTTATTTTATAACAATAATTATAGAAGGAAAAGGGATATATATATAGATATATATATAGATATATATATATATATATATATATATATATATATATATATTATATGCTTTCTATTTTGTTTATTTTTCTATCATAAACCAATATTTAGCTAATATGCCCCCTCTCTCTATTTTATCCTAATTTGTTTATATTTTCATTTAAACAATTTAATCATTTAATTTTCTTCTCATTTAAACCAATTTATTAATTTAATTTTTATTATTTACCTTTCCCCCCTTTTACCTTCTTTATATTTAGTTATCAAAAATTAATTTTGTAAGATGAATTTTTGGAAAAGAACTATGTTTTCAAATTTAGTTTGTCCAACATTTTGGGTGGACATTCCACCCATCATTAGGGACATAAAATCTTTGAGATGATGTGAACGGGTGGAGTGTCTACCCGAAACCTTAGACAAACTAAATTTGAAAACAAAGTTCTTTTCCAAAAATTCATCTTAGCATTTGAATAATTGTGAAAATTTGCATAAGATTATGTACCAGCATAGATTCATCTTAATTTCAAATCTATCAAAATTCGAGAGGGATCAAATCTCTCAAGGTGCAAACTTCTAAGGTTTGCACCTTGAGAGATTTTATCCCTCTTGGCACTTGATAGATTCAGAGCTAAGATGGATCTAGGCTGGTTGTTAAAATTTGGAGCCCAAAAACCATTAATGGTAAATTGACTCTAAAGACATCAATTTAAATTTAACTATTGTATCAATATTTATAAACATTAGTCTTTTATAATTTTTTAATTTCAATTTTATTTTTAATATATTTGACCTCCTTCAATTTTTTTTTTATTATTATTATTTTAATTATTATAATTATTACTTTATTTTATTTTATTTAACTTGAAAACTATATATATATATATATATATATATATATATATATATATATATATATATATATATATATAATATATATAATATATATATATATATATATAATTTTTTATTTATTTATGTAATGCTAATGATTAATTTTGACCTTAATTCAATATTCTTTCTTTCTCCCTTTATTCTTGTCCCTTCTTTATATATCTTCCTTTGTGCTTTCACATCATTATTCAAAAAACTTCTTTGGTCTTTGAGGATGGGCAAAGTGTTTGCTTAAAACATTGGACCTTTTAGCATATTTGCACAATTTAGCTCTAGAAGTCTACCTACAATATGAACAACTGTGAAAATTTGCATTGAAATATCATCTACGTTTTTAGAAAGGTGGTTCTTTATTTGAACACACTCATATGAAACTTGAATATCAAAGATTAAATATTCAATTCATGCACCTGTGAGTGGGCTAGGTGTTCTTTGAAAAAAAAATACAAAAAAATATTAAATTATGGTAATGTCATTCTTTATTGACATCCATAAGCATATGAGAAGAAATGTAAATAAAGAAAAACCAATAGAGGGAAACATAAAGCATTGATCCACATATACAAATAACTATAAAATGATATCATGCATTTGGAATCACAAGAGCATAGGAAGACATTGACGATATTCCTACTTCTTATTTAGAAATTAAAGTTTCAGAACCACAAATGAAATGATTCTCGAAATAAGCTCTCCACAAGAGTCAAAAAAAAATATTTTAATTTGAAGTCTCATAATATAATTAAGTGCCTATAGCACTATTCACAAAGTCATGTTATTTAATCATAAAAGTAAATGCATTCACCCCCAAATGGGATTGGAATTTAGCTCGTATACCAATAGTATGTTAATTTGTGCAACTAGGGTCAAATTTCACCTTGGACAACTCATATGACAAAGATGGTGATTGCATTGAATTCCTCTTTTTGAGAAGACCAAAATTGACCTAAAGATCACCTCATTTGGACAATCAGAAGTTGGTTTTTGAATTTATGAACCCACTCAAGTACATTGGATTAGGTCAGCCCTATACACATGTACAATTGGACAGGTTGGCCTTAACATCAAGGTAACCCTCACAGAAGCCTATAAATACAAGATTCCTCAAGCTCATTTGATCATCATCATCAAGCATGTTCTTCTATATTCGTCTATTGTTTTGGCTCGCATAGGTTTGTCGGAGGAAGCTCGCTCAAGGTCTGAAGTTTCTATTCTCAGGCTCGCACGAATTAGGGTTTTTCTTTCCATCTGCATGCTCACCATAGGTCATATCTGACTACATTCACACACACATAATGTCTCTAAGTGTGACTTGGAATTCATAGTCACTCTCATATCAGATAGAAGGGTGCGACCGAGGCTCAGAGGAAAATCTTGGTTGATCTGATCAAAACCGCACACATGTAGTGCCTCTGGGAGTGAATAGGGAATCATAGTTTCTCTCATAATAGCCTAAAGGGAGAAACTAGGGTTTTGAGGCAGTTTTGGGAGGTTTAGTCCCCAGTCACTCGCACAGAGATTTCAGAGTGTGATTGGTAAGACACAGTCACTCGCATATCTTCCTGAAGGGTGAAACTGGGATTTGAGATGGGTATGGGTAAATTCATCCTCAGTCACTCGTTTTTTGTTTTTTAAGGAGTGACTAGAAAAGTCATAACCTCTCACATTCAGTGTTTCAGGGAGCGACCAGGATGTTATAGTCTCTCGCAGAATATCTTGATGAGTGCGACTAGGGTTCTAAGCTAGGTTTTGACAGTTGACTGCAGGTGACCACAAATATCTGAAGGCTGAAAGGTTTCTCTTTTTTGTACAATAATTCTAAAATTTTACTTCTGACTTGTATTTGGTAAATCTCTACTGGATCATTATGTATTGGGCTCATTGTACTCTTTGCTAAAACATTTTATGACAATCTAATAAGAAGAAGATTTGAAAGGGTTTTCCCCCTAGTGGGGTTTTTCCTTGGCCTTTGACCAATCTGGTGTCTCTTGTGGTTTTGTTATTGTCAACTTTGGCATTGCATAGATTGTTTTATCTTCAATTACTATTTATGATTGGAAACATTGTTAATAATTGGATGCATTGCTTAATCAAGAATTGAATTGGGCTGAAGTAATTGAAACAACATAGAACAATCTGAAAATTTAACATGGGATCAGGAGGGACAAGCCCAAAAGGAGACAAGCATTGCATCCATCTTCCTTGGAAAGTTGAAGGAGCTTATATAGTCAAAGTCAAAATGTCTTCCTCTACTTTCAAGGAGCATGAAAAGTTGGGTGACGCATCAAACTTTGTTGCATGAAAAGTTAGGTTGGAGATCACAGATTACAACAATGATGTGTTGGAATACATCCAAGAAAGAATGCCCGAGCCTTCAGAAAATGCTTCTGCTTCCCTCAAAAATAGGTACAAGAAATGTGAGTCCAAAGAAAAGCAAATTATAGCTGATGGTTTACAAGCTCATTTACTTGCATATGTTGGAAATTTAAGGAAGTCTAAAGAAATGTATGATTGTTATGAAACTAGCTCAAGAAAAGATAGAAAAGATAGATCAACGCCTTAGAATTCAACCTCTTCAAGGGGGCAACCTCCTTTACATTACATAAATGAACAA
>APFE030379159.1:30417-42722 GCA_000404065.3 Pinus taeda | reverse complement strand
TATATCATGTTGCATTTCTTCCTCTTCTTCATGAGTCATGCTAGAGCTTTCAGGTCACCTACTAGGTGTTTCCATTTTCTTTCCTCGGGCCATTATTTACCGATAATAATTATTTACTATGCCCTTTGAATTCCTTCAAAATAATTTTTCAAACCAAGCTTAAGCAAACATTTAAAGAAATATACACACCTTTTTTCACTTTGTAGGATCTCGATATTGCCTCTGATGTATCTCTGTAATTTCGAATCATCCAGTTCTAAAATTGTGACCTGCGGTAGCCCCCTTTGTCCTCTTTCCAATGCCACCAGTCTAACCCCAATTGGATTCTCCAATGAAGAGTTATGCCAAATATCCCACAATGACCTGATTATAGACTAATTTAGTAGAGCAAACTTGTACGATGTGCCATGTGTCCCTGTTTTGACCTTTGGCTCTGAAAAATATATACAAGAAACTGTAGTATGTCCTATTTTTGTACCTTCTTATGAAATTTCAATCTGATGCTCAGAGAGAAAGTTATGACAATTTTCCCCAGGTCACCTGTTTTGAATGTAATTCAGGATTTTGCAAAAGGACCAACTTCCTCAGATCATATCTCTGAAAATATAGCGCAAAAAGCTCTGAAATTCAGAACTGAGATTCAGCGCGATGTCTTCTCAAATGGGTGTATTTTTTTTAGCTTCTGAAATGTCGTAGAAAAAAAGTTATAGCGAAAATGCCACGATGACCTGTTTGGAGGAGCGAAACCCTAGAATCCAAAGCTCCGATACCAAATGTTTTGAAACCAGCTCAAGAAAAGATAGAAAAGATAGATCAACGCCTTAGAATTCAGCCTCTTCTAGGGGGCAACCTCCTTTACATTACATAAATGAACAATTCTTGGATGATACAAATGATAAAAACTCCTTTCTATATATAGGAGTCTAAGGAGTCACAATATAACCCAGCCGACCTAACAATAATAATATAAAGCCACAAAAATAACAATAGAGGGATTCTATGGGGCACAGTAATTAATAATATGGGGACAATAGGGGCACAACAATATTAATAAGGGGTAAAACTACAATAGTAATGGGGTAATCACTAGTATTATAGGGACCCAACAATGATAATATAGTTTGCATGTATGAAATCAACAATTTGCATGAGATTATCACTTTGAAATATCAAATCAAAGACACCAAGATGAACAAAGGAGAAACTGCACAATCCTATATCATGAGGATATCCCATCTTGGATCAATTGCAAAGAGTTGGGGAAAATGTGCCTGACATGGAATTAATGATTGTGACTCTTAGATGTCTCCCTCCTATTTTGGAAACCTTCATTACTACAATAAGAAACAATAATGCCCTCTCGTCATTTGATGAAATTTTCAGAAATATTACTCAAGAAGAATCAAGGATGATATCAAGAGGAAGAATTCAAAAGCATGAAGAGGGAGAGCCCACTGCATATATCACTCATGGAAAAAAGAAGAAGAAAGGAAAAGGAGGACCATCAAGGAAGCCTCCTTCTCAAGATGAAAAAGGAAGGAATAATAGATCTTCATCTCATATTGAATGCTATAATTGTCACAAGAAGGGTCATTGTACATGAGATTGTCCCAAGAATAGAAAAGTACCACACCACAACACAAGAAGAAACAACAAAAAATACATTAATCAAATAAGGAAATATGATCGAAGAAATAACCGCGATAGAAAATATGAGAGAAGAATAAGAGATACCTCAAGCGACCGTGAAGATGACCATCATCCTCACAAGAAATCAAGATTTCTTAGGTATGAAAGTAATGTTGTAAATAAATTTTAATACATTCTTATTTCTTCTCTTACTAGTTCTTCTCCTCCAGATTCGTGGGATAGTTGGTTGGTTGATAGTGGGGCCACTCATCATTTCTCTAGATATAAGGAAGTTCTCTCTAATCTAGTAGAGAGGGAGACTAAGATGAAGATTATTCTTTGACACAACTCCACTCATCCCGTGAAAGGTTTTGGGTCCATCAAATAATTCTAGGGAATCAGTTTTGATGCATGATGTTATGTATGTGTCAAGATTAATGAATAATTTTTTATCTATATTCGCATTGGAAGATAAATGGATTAGGGTCAACTTCATCAAAGGAAAAGTTCTAACTTGGTCTAATGGTTCACCTATGAGAGATGCATTCACATTAGGATCAAGATTTGAATAAATCTATAGAGTCACTGGAAGGGCACTTCTAGCATTGGTTCATAATACCAATCATTTGAGCGAGTTGTGGCACTGAATATTGGCTCATCTACATTATGATGTTCTTCCAAAATTGAAGAATTTCTTCTCAGTTATTCTTGATGTTCAAGAATATCATGATGGAGTATGTCTAGGTTATGCGAGTGGAAAGAAAACAAGGGGACCATTCCCCTCTAATGAGAACAAGACAAATCATATCCTCCATCTCATTCATTTTGATATATGTGTCCCGATACCTATGAATTCTATTGGTGTTCATCTCTACTACGACACCTTCATTGATTACTTTTCAATAAAGAAATGGATATACTATTTGAAGCACAAGGACGAAGCCTTTGAAATGTTCAAGGAGTTCAAAACTTTGATCAGAAATAAAATAGAGAAGAAAATCAAATTATTCAGGTCTGACAATGGTGGGGAATACATGTCAAATGAGTTCATAGCATTTTGCAATAAAGAAGGGATTAAGAAGGAAAAAATTGCATCATATACACTCGAACAAAGTGGATTAGTAGAAAGGAAGAAAAAGTATATATTAGAATCTTCCCATGCCATGCTCCATGCTCAAAAGGTGCCAAAGTTTCTTTGGGGAGAAGAAACTCATGTTGTTTTATATGTTCAAAATAGGGTACTTCATCAAGCTTTGGAAAACAAGACCCCCTAAAAAGCATTCACAAGTGTTAAGCCCGACATTAGCCCTCTTCGTATCTTTGGATTCCCTGTACATTTTCATGTCTGGAAGGAAGAAACGGTATGTTTGTTGGTTATTGTGAAAATTATAAGAACACATATATGTTCCTGGTCAAAGGAAGGTTGAAATTAGCAAGGATGCAACATTCGATGAAGATGCTACTCTTGGAAAAGTAAGAGACCTTCCTCCTCCTCCTGAGAAGAAGAATGATGACAGGGATATTCTAGATGGTCCTTTTGTGCGCGAGTCTAAGACTAATATTGTTGATGATCCCATGGAACCTATGGATCCCTTAGATCCTCCTCTAGGTGATCCTCCTTCTAGGAAGAGACCACTTTCGCTCTACGACACTCTACAGGATTCTAAGGGACATGTTCCCATTCAAAGATCATTTAGAGAAAGGAAGAAACCATGTAGGTACTAGTGATATTTTACAGCCATGAGCACTATGATTCAAGCTAGACCTTATACATTCAAGCTAGAATAAGTTTGTAAAGATGTTATGGCCAAGGAATATGAATCGATTATGAAGAATGATGTATGGGATGTTGTGTCGAGACCGAATTGGAAATATGTTGTGACTTCAAAGTGGCTATTCAAGATCAAGTATGGAGTTAATGGTAGCATTGAGAAAGATAAGGCAAAGTTTTTGGCTCGAGTATTCTCACAAAAAGAGGGATAAGTCTATGAAGATATATTTGAACCTGTGGCTTGGTACATAACCATCTGTTTGATAGTAGCCCTTGCCGCAATTCAAGGATGTACTCTTCATCAAATGGACATAAAGACCGCATTCCTTCATGGAATATTATAGGAAGAAGTGTTTGTTGAGCAACCACAAGTATTTGAAGTGGAGGATCAAAGAAAACATGTTTGTAGGTTGAAAAAGGCATTGTATGGTTTGGAGTGTTGAAATGTGGCAACAAGAATATTCCAATTTAATTTGTCATTGAATTAAATTGTGAATTAAAATTGAGTTTAGTCGTAATAGCTACTTGGAAATAATTAATTAATTTATTTCAAATTAATTAGTTGGAGAAATTCAAGTTAGAAGTCTTTCTGAAGTCATGAAAGAGTTATCCCTAAAATTTAGGACATAAGAGTGAGTTATATTTGAGTTGTAATTAGTTAACTCAGTTTACTGAGTTAAGTCTAGTTAAATTAGTTCCAAACTGTTTGAGGAACTAATAGAGAGTTAACATTCAGTTGATGCATGCATGCACTTAACTAGTGTACTCCAGATAACTGAAGATTCCCTCATCAGAAACTCATGCATGTCTATTCTGAGAAAGACCCAGTTGAGATTAATGTCAAGGACAATGTACTATCAGTTGCATGTGTTTTCTTATAAATAAAACTCATATATGCAGAAGGAATAACAATTCCTTGAGGATTGTGTAGTTCTAATAGTGTGTGAGAGCAGTGTTCCACTTGGTGAGGTGAGAATCATCCCAGAGGAAAAACGCAAGGAAATAGGAGCTTGGAGGGCAGAGAGGAAGGCTTGAGAGAAGCTAGGATTTCCTATGAGCATCTGTGAGGATTGTACTGAGAGTTGGCTAGCTGTGAGAGCTAAGGCTTTGTATAATTCCTATGTATTTCCACCTTGTATGATAATACAGATAGTGGGGTTTTCGCTGAGGCTTTCCCCAAAGTATTCTCATGTGTTTTGTGAAATTGATTCTTCTTCTTCTGGTTATATGTGTTCAACTCGATCTTTAAGCTTCTGCAAATTGATAATAGAAGTAGGTTATAGTGTTTTGCTTTGGTTATATTGCATTATTGGGTTAACCTACATAAGATTTTCTACATGGTCTCAGAAAAGCGAGATTTGTAGAGAATTAGAGAATTTCTACATGGTATCGGAGCTGTGAACAATATACTGAGAAGAGAATTTGAAGTTTGAAGTTCGGGGTTGCAGGTGCAAATCGAATTCATATCATATTTTAAGATTGGCCAATGGATATGGCTTGAGACTCAAGTATGCCTTGGAAGGTAGCTCGAATTACATAGCATGGAAAGATAGAATGGAGGTTGTATTAGAAGACAATGTCTTAAAGGATTTCATTGATTAAGAAATACCAAAGCCAGCTTCAACTAATGCACAAGAGTTGGCTGAGTGGAAGAAGTGTGTGGTGAAGGCGAGACGGATCAGCCTTGAGGGAGTTCGAGACCATATTGGCTCGAGTCTCCATGGGAAGGATACTCCATTTTCAATGTGGAAGACATTAAAGGACCTCTACCAGAACAGTAGCGACCAGAGGAAATTGGTGCTCAAGGATAAGCATTGAAGAATCAATATGGAGAAGGGTGATACTATTTCCACATATCTGAACAAGCTCACCACATGTAGAGATGAGCATGGCAGTGTGGGAATAACTACTGCCGATGATGATATGGTGAGCCTCGCTCTCCTTGGCCTTCCAAAGAGCTAGAATAACTACCAGGACTCTGTGGATGAAAGGGAGAAACTGCCGGATTGGGAACGACTATGGTCGAATCTTATGCAGGAGGAGATCAGGAGGAGCACACGAGATGGTTCTTCAGCCAAGGATGATAATGAAGAAAATCTGACCTTAGCAAGTAAGGAAAGGAAAGGAAAGGGGAAGGTTTCCCATTCCAAATCAAATTCCTCTCACAAAGGGAAGAAGGGTGACAAGTCTAAAGTGAGATGCTTTAATTGTCACGAAATGGGACATTATGCGACTAATTTCCCATCGAATAAGTCCAAAAAGGGATCCTCGGAAGGATCAGAAGGTGAGGCATTAGCCTCTCAGTTCGAAATGGACTTTACCCTCATTGCATGCATAGTGTCATCGATGATGGGTTGTGTTTTGTATCTTGACAGTGGAGCCTCATTCCACGTGACCAGCGATAAAATTTTATTCAGTACCTTGGAGGAGAAAGACCTCAAGATGCACATATATATGGGTGACGAAGGAAGGTATAGTGTTTTAGGAGTGGGCACGGTTCCTTTTCAGAGGGAGCATGGACCTCCTATCACCTTGACAGATGTGATGTATGTGCCTAGACTGAAGAAGAACTTGGTATCGGTCGCAATGTTGGAGGACAAAGGCTACGATGTTGTCTTCAATAAAGGAAAGGCATTCCTAATACACATAGCAATGGGTCAGACCAAGAGGATAGGGATTCGGGTGAAGAATCTCTATAAACTAGAGGTAGATGATTGTGTAGCATCGAGTACGAAAGCAGAATTGGTGCAAATCCAAGACATTGGCGAGTTATGGCATAAACAATTGGGCCATTTTCATCATGGGGCTTTGAAGATAATGCAGCAGACATCTACAGGACTTCCCAAAGGTAAACTTGAGCAAGTTGACACATGCAAAGGTTGTACCTTGGAAAAGTACACTAAGTCTTCCTTTCATGATCGAGACAGTCGAGCAGAGGCTATCATAGAGCGAGTTCATACTAATGTGTGTGGACCATTCTCGATGACATCCATAGCAAAGCAAAGGTATTATGTGATTTTCATTGATGATTATTCTCGCAAATGCTAGATTTATTTCATGCAGAAGAAGAACCAAACCTTCACAAAGTTTTGTGAGTTCAAGGCTCTCAACGGGAAAGAGTCAAGGAAGAAGATCAAGGCCTTGAGAAGCGACAACAGTGGAGAATATGTCTCTCAAGATTTTAAGGACTTCTTTGCAACGGAAGGAATTAAATGGGAGTTGACGACACCTCATAACCCATAGCAGAATGGGGTGGTCGAGAGGAAGAACAGAACTATTGTAGGGGTAGAACGAGCAATGTTGCATGACCAAGGCCTACCACTTTACTTGTGGGCTGAGGCATGCAACACAGTGGTCTATTTGCAAAATAGAAGCCCACATCGCATACTTGGGATGAAGACACCAGAGGAATCTTTCTCCGGTAAGAGACCAAATGTGGGTCACTTCAGGATCTTTGGCTCATCGGTATATTACCATGGGACAAAGGATGCACGGAAGAAGCTTGAGCCGACAGCAAAGTTGATGATACTTGTGGGGTACATTGATACACCTCACAACTATCGAGTGTACTTTCCTAACAGTCAAAGGACAGTGGTTCGCAAAGATCTCAAGTTTGATAAGCAGAAGGCCATGCGTGTTTCCCTTGAGAGGGAGCTCCAACTATAGGTTGTCGAGGAACTGTTGGTTCCTAAAGAGGAGGAGCCTCAAATTGATGCAGAGAACCTGCATGCAGAGGTTCCAGGAGTGGAGACATCCACTCAAGTAGAGTCTTCCAAAGATGGACGGAAGCGCAAAAAATAAGCTGACAGATTGTTGTAGGATGTGAGAGAGTGTGTGGGAGCACCATCTTCTCAGCGCAGACAGAGAAGGTCACCTGAGAGGTACACTGGATACATGGCCCTTGCTGGGGAATGTGTTGAGACCAAGCCATCTTCCTTTGAGGAAGCAATGCAGTAGTTGATTTGGGTTGATGCTATGGTGGAGGAGTATGACTCCATAGTTCTTAACAGTGTTTGGGACGTGGTTCCAAGACTGGAGAACAATTTAATTATGATTTCCTGTTGGATTTACAAGGTAAAGCAAGCTGTTGATGGTAATGTGGAGAACCATAAGGCAATATTTGTTGCCCATGGCTTTTCATAGATCAAGGAGGATCATGTTGTTGCAATGTATATTTTGACATAGGAGCAAGATGCTGACATTTTGACAAAGGCATTGTCAAAGTGTAAATTCGAGTTCCATAGAGACAAGATCGAGGTGGCATATAATCCCTTTCTTGTTGAGAGGGAGTGTTCAAATGTGGCAACAAGAATATTCCAATTTAATTTGTCCTTGAATAAAATTGTGAATTAAAATCGAATTTAGTCTTAACAACTACTTAGAAATAATTAATTAATTTGTTTCAAATTAATTAGTTGGAGAAATTCAAGTTAAAATTCTTTCTGAAGTCATGCAAGAGTTATCTCTTAAATTTAGGAGATAAGAGTGAGTTATATTTGAGTTGTAATTATTTAAGTCAGTTTACTGAGTTAAGTCCAGTTAAATTAGTTCCAAACTGTTTGAGGAACTAATAGAGAGTTAACAGTCAATTGATGCATGCATGCACTCAATTAGTGTACTCCAGTTAACTGAATATTCCCTCATCAAAAACTCATGCATGTCGATTCTGAGAAAGACCCAGTTGCGATTAATGTCAAGGACAGTGTAGTATCAGTTGCAAGTGTTTTATTATAAAGAAAACTCATGCATGCAGAAGGAATAACAATTCCTTGAGGATTGCATAGTTCTGATAGTGTGTGAGAGTAGTGTTTCACTTGGTGAGGTGAGAATCATCCCAGACAAACAACACAAGGAAATAGGAGCTTGGAGGGTAGAAAGGAAGGCTTAAGAGAAGCCAAGATTTCCTGTGAGCATCTGTGAGGATTTTACTGAGATCTGGATAGCTGTGAGAGCTAAGGCTTTGTATAATTCCTATGTATTTCCACCTTGTATGATAATACAGATAGTGGGGTTTTTAGCTGAGGCTTTCCCCAAAGTATTCTCATGTGTTTTGTGCAATTGATTCTTCTTCTTTTGGTTATATGTGTTCAGCTCGATCTTTAAGCTTCCACAAATTGATAGTAGAAGTAGGTTATAGTATTTTTCTTTGGTTATATTGCATTATCGGGTTAACCTATATCAGATTTTCTACACGGTCTCAGAAGAGTGAGATTTGTAGAGAATTAGAGAATTTCTACAGTAAGCCCCTAGAGATTGGTACACCGACATAGACAGTTATTTGATGAAACTAGGATTCACAAGAAGAAATGTTGATCCAAATATCTACTTCAAGGTAGTCCAAGGTATACAATTGATTTTGATTTTGTATGTTGACGATCTATTCTTAACATGTAGTGAGCCTCTAATGATTGATTGTAAGAGGGAGCTAGCCTCCGAATTCGAGATGAATGATATTAGACTCCTGCACTACTTCCTAGGCATTGAGGTGTGGAAAATACTTGGTGATATTTTCCTTTCACAAGGAAAATATGTTGTGAAGTTGCTGGAAATATTTGGAATGATAGAATGAAAATCCATGGCTACACCGATGGAAATGCACTTCGAGAAGTTACATGGAGAAACTGTAGAACCCGGTTTGGTGAATCCATACGAGTATAGATAATTGATTATTTCTCTCATATTCCTTGTGAACACCCATCCAAATATATGCTATGAAGTAAAGACATTGAGTCAATTCATGAACAATCCCCATCATGCACATTGGATTGCTGCCAAACATATATTCAAATATTTACATGGGACGATCACACTTGGTTTAAAATATTATGCCGAAGATGTTCGATTTCATGGATACACCGATGTTCACTGGGCAGGAAATGTTATCAAAAGGAAGAGTACATATGGGTGTTGTTTTAGTCTTGGATATGCAATTATATCATGGATGAAAAAGAAACAAGGTTTGTAGCATTGGGTATCGCCGAGGCAAAGTGTATTGTCGCTAGCATGCTAGCTGCAAAGCAGTTTGGTTAAGAAAGCTCTTTGAAGAGTTATTTGAGTAGGTCCTAGACACTACAGTGATATATTGTGACAATAAGAGTGGGATCCATCTAGTAGAGAATCCCGTGTTTCATGACAAGTCCAAGTACACAGAGATTCTATATCACTTCATTTTAGGCATGGTGCAGAGAGGAGTTGTTAGACTCCATCAAATATCAATAGATGATAAGATTAAAAATATTTTCACCAAAGCTTTACCGAAAGGGAAGTTATTGGTCTTCAGAGAGTATCTTGGCATGATGGATGTGACCCCTCCTGATAAGGGGCAACACTGATTGAGGACACTGAGCCGAATCTCCCCCTATTGAGCTCCTAGGGTGAGGAATTGAGATAGAGGTATCCTAGGGTTGAGGGATCTGTGGACAATAGGGGATCACCCCTATCTATTACCCACATGGTTGAGATGTTTCTCCCTTATCTACATAGGGTTAGAGATGTTGCTCCCCTATTTGGTCTATGCAGAGTATACCCCAGTTGGCATCATACCCACAAGTAAATATTTTTGGGAATATCGCTCCCCATTTGGCTAATGAGTTAAGAGTGTACTTGGGGTGTACAACCCAAGTAGATTATGATGCAGGTGTTCTACCACATGACTACTTAGATTCATTGATGGGAAGATCAACGGGCAATAGGATTGGGTTGAGATTTTCTACCCTATGCAGTTCCGAGTTGAGAATAAGCTCCCCGATGTGATATCAGGGTCATGAAGTTCTCCCCTGTGTGTGTGTTTGATATCCTATTGCTCGATATGAGGTTGATATATATAAATCCTCCATGAGATAGAGGGTGGAAGATAATTCTCCCCTATTCTTCTTCTTTTAGATTCGAGAATGTTTCGGCAGATAGAGTTGACTAGAGATGGTCACAATATGGGGACAACATGTCAGGATGATGTGATGATCATTGAACAAATATTGGAAAGTGGGAATTCTTTTTGGTTGAGAGGGAGTGTTGTGAAAATAGGGTCAAATTATACCTTGGATGACTCAAATGACAAAGATGTTGATTTCATTTAATTCCTCTTTTCAAGAGGACTGAAATCAACCTAAATATCACCTCATTTGGACAAGCAGAAGTTGGTTTTTGAATTTATGAAACCACTCATGTACATTGGATTAGGTCAGCCTTATACACATGTAAAATTGGATAGGTCATGCTTAACATCAAGTGGACCATCATGGAAGCCTATAAATGCAAGAGTCCTTAGCTCATTTGATCATCATTGTTAGGCCCCTATACTATTGTAACCCCTTATTGTTATTAGTACAACCCACTTATTATATTGATGTACCCATGTAGTGCCCATATTGTTACTATTGTGCCCCATAGAAGCCCACTATTCTTATTATTGTGCCCTTACATTATTATTGTTATGTCGGCTCTGATTATGTTATTATGACCCCTTAGACTCCTATATATAGAAAGGATGTATTTTCATTTGTATCATCCAAGAATTGTTCATTTATGTAATGTAAAGGAGGTTGCCCCATCGAAGAGGCTGAATTCTAAGGCGTTAATCTATCTTTTCTATCTTTTGTTGAGTTGGTTTCATAACATTTGGTATCAGAGCTTTGGATTCTAGGGTTTCGCTACTCCAAACAGGTCATCATGGAATTTTCGCTATATCTTTTTTTCTGCGACATTTCAGAAGTTAAAAAAAAAAACCATTTGAGAAGACATCATGCTAAATGTCGGGTCTGAATTTCGAAGCTTCTTGCGCTATATTTGCAGAGATATGATCTGAGGAAGTTGGTCTTTTTGCAGACTCCTGAATTACATTCCAAACAGGTGACTTGGGGAAAATCGTCATAACCTTTTCTCTGAGCATTGGATTGAAATTTCGTAAGAAGGTACAAAAAGAGGACAGATTGTAGTTTCTTCTATATATTTTGCAGAGCTAAAGGTTGAAACAATGACTCGTGGCATGTCGTACAAGTTCGCTCTACTGAACTAGTCTATAATCAAGTCAATGTGGGAGATTGTGCATAACTCTTCCTTGGAGAATCCAATTTGGATCAAAATGGTGGCATTGGAAAGAGGACACAAAGGGCTACTATAGGTCACAATTTCAGAACTTAAAGATCCAAAAGTACAGAGATACAGTCATTTCAAGATTGAGCTCCTAAAATCAAGAAAAAGCAACATGAGGAAGTTTGATGGCAAGGATCCGATAAATTGGATACTTCAGATGGAGCAATATTTTGATATATATGGTGTACCACTGCTACAAAAGGTATGTATTGCATCTTCATATTTAGAACCGGATCAATTTTTATGGTATGAAGGGCTTTGTTCTCGTAAACAACTTGTTACATGGTCAATTTTCACAGAGGAAATGATAGCACATTATGAGGATACAAAGAGCAACACCTTCTTTAGAGCAACACCACAACAATTGGAAAGAGTGAAAGGGCTGTGTGACATACTGGAAAGCAAAATTATGGAAACCAGGAAGCATGCCCCTCACAACTATAAAGATGGAAGTGTTGTTTCTCCTAGCCTTCCACAACCTACAAGGGTTACACCACAACAATTGGAAGAAAAAAGAGAAAGGGCTTTGTTACAATTGTGATAGCAAATGCATTAAAGGTCATAAGTGTGCTGAGAAGAAACTATTTTACATAGAATATGAAGAGGAGGAAGAAAAGGATCAAGAAACATCAAAAGAAGAAGATATACACCAGGACCCCACCCCAGAGAAAGAAGAAATGAATCGGACCATATCTTGTAAAGCATCGGCAAGAATTACCACTCCTCAAACTCTCAAGATAGAAGGACATATCAAGAAGAAAAAGGTGCAAGAAGTGAAAGATCACATTGAGAAAGAATAAATGAATCCAACCAT
>APFE030379159.1:0-29776 GCA_000404065.3 Pinus taeda | reverse complement strand
TCCTAATTCAAACAATATTGCCAGAAATTGAAGAGGAAGGAAAAATCATATTGGAACCTGGAGCAGTCACAGAAACAAGAACCTGATAGCTACGAAATCGATCAATTTCAGAGTATCTCATCAAGTGGAATAACTTAACTGCTGAAGATTCCACATGGGAGGAAAATAATTTTATACAGAAGCATCAAGAACTACTCAAGCATTGAGAACAACGCTTTTTGAAGGAGAGGGGCATGTTAGGCCCCTATACTAGTGTAACCCCTTATTGTTATTAGTACAACCCACTTATTATATTGATGTACCCATGTAGTGCCCATATTGTTACTATTGTGCCCCATAGAAGCCCACTATTGTTATTATTGTGCCCTTACATTATTATTGTTATTCGGCTCTGATTATGTTATGACCCCTTAGACTCCTATATATAGAAAGGAGGTATTTTCATTTGTATCATCCAAGAATTGTTCATTTATGTAATGTAAAGGAGGTTGCCCCCTCGAAGAGGCTGAATTCTAAGGCGTTGATCTATCTTTTCTATCTTTTCTTGAGCTAATTTCATAACAAACATCATCACCAAGCATCTTCTTCTATATTTGTCTATTGTTTTGGCTCGCAGAGGTTCGTCAAAGGAGTCTCGCTCAGGGTCTGAAGTTTTTGGCCTAAGGCTCGCACGAATTAGGGGTTATGTTTCCCGGTTGTACACTCACCACAGGTCAGATCTGACTATAGTTACATGCACACTATATCTCTAAGTGTGACTGGGAAACCACCGTCACTTTCATATCAGATAAAAGGGTGTGACCGAGGCTCTGAAGTAGATATGGGTTGATCCAACCACAGTTGCACACACACACAGTTCCTTTCAAAGTGACTAGGGAATCATAGTCACTCACATAACATCCTGAAGGGAGCGACTAAGGCTTTGAGGCAGTTCTGGGAGGCTTAGTCCCTAATCACTTGCACACAGTATTTCAAAGTGTGACTGGGAAGGCACAATCGCTCACTTTTCTTTCTTCAGGAAGTGACTGGAAAAGTCATAACCGCTCAAAGTCACTTTCTCAGGGAGCGCCCAGGAAGGTACAGTCGCTCACGAAATACCTTGATGAGTGTGACCAGGGCTCTGAGCTAGGGTTTGACAATTGACCATAGTTGACCACATATGTCTAAAGGATGAAAGGTTTCTCTCGTCTATACATTAATTTTGAAAGTATGCTTCTAATTTGTATTGGGTAAATATCTACTGGATGATTGTGTATTGGGCTCATTGTAATCTCTACTGAAATTTTTTATGACATTCTAATAAGAAGAAGATTTGAAATGGTTTTCCCCTTAGTGGGGTTTTTCCCTGGTATTTTACCAATACTGTGTCTCTTGTGGTTTTCTATTGTCTCCTTTGTCGATGCATATATTGTTCTATCTTTAGTTACTATTTATGATTAGAAACATTATTAATAATTCAATGATTTCTTAATGAAGAATTGAATTGGGATGAAGTAATTGAAACAACATAGAACAATATGAAAAATTAACATAGTAATGGTAAAGGGTGCTTGGAATAAAAAGAGAAAATGCAGTTATGGATTGGCTTTAGAAAACATGTAACAATTAAATAAAGTCAAAATAATCCGAAACTAAGAAGATAGAAGGGAATTTCTTTGGAAGAAAAACAACACCCACAAAATTGCATAAGGATCAAATCTAGAATGATATCTCTCATGTTTACGTAGAAGTGTCTAGTATATATGTCTATAGGAAATATCATTATCCCAACTTCTTGGGTAGTTATTGAGGATTAATGATTTCTTTTAATAATTATAATAGCCATTCTTCAATATATTCTTTCATGAGAGGATTTGTATCCCTTGCATTGCACGTAGCTCAAAAATCCTAAATTTATCATGCATATTATCATAGTTTTTTTCCATATATTATTGGTCCTCATTGTCATGAACAAATATAACCAATCACTTTTTAATTTAGGCCTTTGGAAAGTGTGTAAGGTTGTCGAATTCAACACCTAATGATGTTTTAATAATTTCTAATTCTTTTTTTAACACGTCTTTTGGAATCTTCATGGAATCTCTAATTATCCGTGGGCCTTGAAGGTCCTTTAAAACTTTAATAGCTTTAATAAAATTGTTTCTTCTATGATCATCAATATTTGAACACTCAACAATAACATCTTTTAAAATTTTAATTCTAGCAAACCATCCAAATTTGATTTGATTTATTCTCTTTGGATTGGGAAGGTTTTTTTGTGTTATTTGGAAGTGATTTAAATTAAAATCTTTATTCACAAAAGTAGATAATTGTTCATCATGGAGATATTTCTTTAGATATTCAACAAATGAATGAATCCTCTCGGATAAGTTTCTCAAATGCAAAGAAATTTCCCATACTTCTTTGATAACTTCTAATCGCTTACTAATATTAGTTGTGACATAAACTATAACAACATTCAATAGGTGTGCTTCTTTCTTAATTCTTTGGGGTGTGTCAGGAGTAGTGATTGTAATATTTGGTCCTTGAATAGCCAACAAAGTCATAAATAGTGGAGTATAATTTAGAGCTTCCTCAAGCTCATTTATCTTATTTTTAAGCTTTAAATTTTTTGTCTCTTGTTTAGTAAAAAACGTTTGCAAGGCCTCAACTATACTTTGATGCAACTTTAAAACACATGTGGGTCTAAATCCAAAAACGCCATCTTCAAACTTCCATTGGCTAGTCACCTTGTTATTCCAAACTCTAGCTTTTTCAAATTGCAACTTCTTAGTTGGCTTGTCATATTGGGTATTTTGTATAGTCAAATATTGGTCCTGGAAATTTGATTCATTCATCAACAACAATTTCTTCAATCAATTTTCTAGATTTTAGCTTTATGTGTCGTAACCCAATTAGGTATGGTCGTACTATCAACTTCCATATCATCAGATCAATCTACAATTTGGGACCATTTATTGATAGAAGATTTACTCTTGCATGAATTGGCAATATGTGAATTTTCTTAAGTCACTCGGGGAGGTTCCCCCTATCCATCTCCTCCAAAAGTGTGCCTATCATTGCTCTCTCCTCTAATATAAAATAATTATCTTTTCTTGTGACTAAAGAGGAACATGGGAAAGGTTGTGGTGTTGAAGCTAGTTGAATAGTAGTAGAACTTTTTCCTCTTTTCTCATTTTTTCCTTTCGTGTTGGTGATAGTTTCCATGATTTATTATGTGGTATAGGTGGATACTTTCTTTTCTTTGGGTGGGCCTATGCAACTTTCTCTGCTTTCTTTAGAAATTCTTGTAAAAAGCTTATTGTATCTGACCATGGCGAGATGATTTAATAATATACATTCAAAGTAAAATCCCTATATAGGTTCTACTTTGGTCAAGTTTAAAGAATTGAGTGACTATGAGAAATTCTTCTAGATGAGCATAATTCCTTATATTCATCTCCCAAATGGTAAAAGGTAAAAAAAAATGAACTTTTTTTTTTCTTTATTTCAAATAGAATCAACCATGGGTGGTATTTTCTGCAAAATTCAATAACAAAATATCTATCAAGCACAAACTTGGGTAATAGGAAGGGTTTATCTTGAAATCCATAAATTCTAACCAAAGTATGATCTCCCTCTCTTTGTATTCCCTTTCCCCATAGGAAAGTTTGTGCTTGACTAGAAATTCTCTGGGGCTCTCACTTAGTTAGCATGTGATTGACCTCTCTAATAAATACATATTGAATTCGACTAAATGAAATGTATCCTTATGCTTCCATAGTATAGGATACCAAAAGTGCATTAGCTCAACAACTGGATTCAAATTGCTTTTATGTGGTAGTCCATGAAAAGTATGGCATGAGATAAGAGAAATTACTAGATAAGAATCATGAAAAAGCTCCGAGTCTTGGAAAATTTCACTAACTAAAAAGAAAACTCATTAGATATTACCTCCACTCAGTCAAAGATGACATCTCTTTTGAAAGAATAATATAATACATACAAATTTGACTCGAGAACTGTCAATGTTGTTATGTATCCCATTATTTATGTCAATTGTGGAGAGAAATATCTATACAACTCTGCAAATATAGAAATATCAATAAAGGAAATATTGGGTGGGACAAGTGTTGAGCGCGGTAGGAATTCCTGGATAATATTCATCCCACCACCTTGATAGTAAAAAAAAACATCAACTTCAGATAATTTGAGCTACCTAGTGGGATTTGAAAACTTAAATATTTTCTTGAAGACCTTGGGAGTCGGAAGAATTAAAGTGTTTTTAACACCAAGCTTGGTAGTCCAGGCCTTTGGATCAAATTATTTGTCACAACGATAAACTACTTCTCTGAAGTCAAACAATTTGGGAACACATGTAGTATCTGTTAGCCTTGTGGCATAGATTTTTTTATTGCCTTTCTTTGGGGGGGCATATTCAAATACCAATTGTATGATGTGGATCAAAATGTAGAGAGATTAATAAATATTTAGTGGGTCTTAACTGTTAAGTCCTCGTTATTTGGTACAATTAATAGAATGTTCATGTGTTTCATACCACTCCCATTGGGCCATGTGAAACAACAATGGGAAGTTATTTCTTATGGCCACTCTCTTCATAAGACCATGGGGAGAAATTCAAATAGTGAAATATCAATAACCTAAAGAGATATTGACATTGTACCACATCAAGTGCTTTCTTGACCTTGAGGATCAGACTTCCTTAAATGAGCTCTTAATTAAACTCGATATGAGAAAATGGTGGTTTTACTTAAAGGCTTAAAGTAAACTTGGGGAGGTGGCCTGTTGACGTGTCATGTATGGAGAATTGGTCATGCACAAGAATACATGTATATAGAGGAATGGGTGTGGAAAAGGCTACAATGTTTGGGAGTGAAGGATGTGCGCAAGTAAAATATATGGAGGTAAGATGTGTGGAGAAAGTAATATGTGTGGGAGAAATATTTAGCACATTATATTTTTGCTAAGTATTGAGTGCAAAAGTAAGGTGTATGGAGTAAATTCAGTGCAGAGAGATAACGTGTGTGGGTTTCCTCCGCAGATATCCATAAGAAAAATAGCTTAACATGGGGCTTGGTTTTAATGCATAAATTTTGGATCAATGTGAATCAATGGAAAACATATCTAGGGCAGTATGGAAAAATAGTAATCACTTAAAAATGATGCTCAGGGGGCCTTCAAAGGCATAACCATTCTTTTGAATTCTTTTACAATTTTAATTCTTGACTCATTTGCTTCTTCAAGGACTATTACAGCTAGATTCCATCCAACAAGATCCAAGGGTACTCTCTTTATTACTAATGTTTATGGACCTAATTATTCTTTAGATAAGAAGAGTATCCTTCAAAATATTCATAATATTTAAAACATAATTAGAGGAACAACGTGGATAATTGAAGGATATTTTAATATGATAAAATCTCTTAAAAAGAAGAAAGGAGTTATATTAATATTGGATTAAGATACTTCTCTCTTCGTGATCTTTTAAATCGGTATAATATTATAGACATGGAAAAAAAAATGGCATCTTTAATTGCAAAAATGAAAGGGGGGTATCTTCTCAAATTTCTTCTCGTTTGGATTGATTCCTTCTCTTTGAATCTCTTTTCTTAACTAGAATTAGCTTTGAAGCTTCTATTCACCTTCTAATGGGTTTGATCACTGGTTGATAAGGCACATGTTGGATTGGAAAGGAATATTAGAATTTTTGGGTTATGGATCTTATCACAAAATCTTTCTTCTCCATTCTTGTAAATGGTTACACCATGGACCATTTTTCCCCTCTAGAGGTATCAAGAAAGGAGACCATATTTCTCCTAATGACGGAGGGAATGGAACATGCCTTAAAATAAAATGCCTTGGAATGTGCTCTGAAAGGTCTTCCTGTTGAAATTCTAGACTCTCCCTTCACTCACCAGCAATTTTTTGATGACACGCTCCTCATGGGTTTCCCTATGGTTAAATAAGTTGTTCTCATTAACACTATCCTTAATATATTCTCAAAAGCTTTTGGTACCTCAATCAATTTAGCAAAATAAAAAATTGTATTTTCTAATACTCTTTATGCCATTCAAATTCATATTGCTAGACTACTAGGCATTCAAAGGAGTTCCCTTTTGTCCAAAATATTTGCTCTTAAATATTTAAGAAAAACAATTCTTATTGGGTCTTTAGATCATTCAACCTTCCAAGTAGACTCATTATTTTTAAATATTTATTACCAGTTCTTCCTCTCTAATTAATTTTATATTTAGCTACCCCCAAAGTCATTTTACAAAAAATCAAGAATATCCAAAGAATATTTCTCTAGGGAGGGGAAACTCAGGTAAGAAAATGGGCCCTGGTGGCTTGGAACAACATTTTCAAACCAAAATTTCTTGGTGGATTGGGTTTGACAGACCTTGAAATTCTCATCTAATCCCTCAAAGGAAAAACTTGGTGGAAATGGTTACTAAATCCAAAAGCTTTGTGGAGTCAAGTTTGGAAAGAAAAAACATGCAGTGAATATAGTGGAAACACAACTTATATGCATGGAAGGAAGCATCAAAAGTTCACATATTTGGAATGAAACTTGGAGAAATAGGTTTCTTATCCAAAATCACAACTTTTAGAAAGTTAGAGATGCAAACTTAGTTCATTTTTGGTAGGAATCGTGGAACCAATAATCCAAGTTAGGGCAGGCAGGGGAAATGAAAAATATAAAAAACCAATTAATCTCTAAATAAAAAGTCATTATAGCTCAATATTGGACTCAATCCCAAGAACATAGACAATGGCAGCAATGGGAACATTTCTTTCTTTGGCAATATACATAAACCAAGACACCCAGATTGAAATGACTAGAGAATTGGAAAAGAGGAAAATAAATACCCAAAAAGGGATAAATATTTTAAGATGAAGTCATGGTACTTCATGAACTTTTAATATCAAGGAAGCCCATAAAATCCTTTTGGGAATGATAGGATAGAATACCCAAAATAAATGGAAGAAGCTTTGAAATTTTAAGTTATGGCCTAAGGTAACTTTATTCCTTTTGTTGCTTATGTTTTAGTAAAACATTAACTTGGGATAAGCTTCAGAAAAAAGCCTTCCAAGGGTCCTTTATATGCCACCTTTTTTGTTCCAACCCTAATATTATGGAGCACCTGTTAAAAAGTTATGAGTTTCCTTCTGAGCTATGTGATTTCATGGCTATTTTCATTTAACAGTCAAATCGAAACAAAAGAAACATGTTATCAAGATCAGAGGAATGGATATCTACCCCTTTCTCCAACCCAATACTAAATACTACATGGAAATTATTTTGAGGATTTATCCTATGGAAAACCAGGAAAGATAAGAATCGAAGAATATTTAAGAATAAAATAGCTCCCATGGATTTCATCTAACATTATAACTTGAATAAGATTAGAGAAATTGTTTTGTGAATCCCTTGGACCTCCAAAGATTGGGATTGTAATCATTAGGAAAAATTTCTATTAAATCTCCATCAATTCATCACTTTCCCTCAAGCTCCATTATCTCCCACCAAGCTCTTCAAGTCCCAACTATTGGTCTCCTTCCCTGACTAGTTTTCTAAAACTAAACTTTGATAGGGCCTCAAAATATAATCCAAGACCAGGCAATTTTGGGGGTGTTTTATGAACAAGTATAGGTCACATAATTAATATTTACTAAGGATATCTTCAGATAAACAACAACAATGCTACCAAATTATATGCTTTTCAGCAAGAATTATTGAATGTTAGAAGAAGAATTTTTCAAAAATTAGTAAAAGAAGGGGGCTCAAAATAATAACTCAAATGATTGGAAAAATCCAACATGGATTGCACCCTTCTAAAGTCTCAAGTAGGTGGAGAATTCATAGTAGATTATTTAGGTTATCCAAGCTTTTGGAAAGAATCAAGACTCCTATTCTATACCACGTTAGGAGAAATGGAAATAGATTTGCAGGTAAATTAGCTAATGAAGGGCTCAATTTTAAAACTAATAACTTGCAATAAAGTTGGACTCAAGACATTCTAGGCTCTCTAGGAAGTATATGTCAAGGGATTGCAAATCCAGATCTTATCACCGAGGAAGGGTACCCAAATATGGGTCTTGAGCTAAAGTTTGGATAAAGTCGAGATGTTGGATAACAAAGTTTCAGTATTGGCTAAGAATATGGCAAGCATCACCTTCACTCCATTCAAGGAAAACAAGGACTCATAGCCACCAATCAAGGTTGACTCTCCTTCCAGATAACATGATCTAGAAAGCTTGTCTTTTTGCTATAATTTTGTATAATGACAATGGTATAGTTGTGATTATTAATATCTAGCAATTTATTTTTACTAGGTATTCTTTTACTTTATATGATAGACTTATTGTGTTGGAAATATAAAATGTTAAAATTTTGAGACTTTGCTACTATTCGAGACTTTTTAACAATATGTTATATATATTTTCTTGTATAAAATCAATATAAAATTACTCCCAGCCTTATAATATATATATCATATAATAACAATAATAATAAAATAATAGTAGTAGTAGTAATATTAAGATTGTATAAATCTTATATTAATATTTATTTCCTTAATATAAAGTTGATATGTGTCATTTACAAAAATATTAAAAATATAAAGTTTTTCCCCAAATTAATAATCGAAAATATTTTAATGTTGGTAATAGATAAAATATTTCAATATCCATGGTTAATTAAAATATTTAAATCTCCCTTTCACACTCATACACACATATATCATGTTCAGTAAAATATTTCAATATCAACTATGTATATATTATATAAAGAAAATGAAAATGAAAGAGAGAGACATTCTAGATCTTGGTGTGAGGGAGATGTGTACGTTCTTCAATAGTCAACTTGAAGTTGAGAGGTGTTTTTTCTAAAATTAAAAATAAACTATTCATTAAAATTAAAATATATATATATATATATATATATATTCATAAAATATAAAAACAACAATTGTACTATTAAAAAAATATATATATAATATATAGATATAGTTTAACTTTAATTAAAAGTATTATAAAACATCAATCATTTCACTTTCATTTCATTTTCACTGTGTTGGCTCAATTAGTCGTCTTGTTCGCCTTGCTTTTCTATTTGATATTTGTGCTTTTGTAAAAAACATTAGTGAAAAAGTGATTCATATAGACATTTAGCACTTTTTTTAAAACCTAAGTTAATATGTTAGCTCCTCTTTTACAGTGGGTAATTTCTATAACAATAATCACTTTATAATATAGATTGATAAAATTACATAAGTTGAAATTAATGGATAGAACTGCACAATTAGATAGAATATAAACATATTTTCCATTAGTGAAAATAATATTATAATTTACATAATAATAATAATAAAAAATATAATGTTAACCTCAATTAAAAATGTAAAAAAATAATAAAAATAATAAGTTGGTTTAATTCAACTTGTGATATTCTGGTTTTGTGTTTATTAATAAAATTATAAACAATTTCTTCGGCAAAAAATTTAAAAATATGTATATAATATTAAACAAAATTAGGCCACAAGGATTAGCTCAAGTGGTCTAGAGCCAGATGTGAATTTCTTTCATATTGTTGCTAGTTGTTGCTAATAACAAGTTTGACTCTCTTTGATTTCCTTAGGGTGAAGCCCCATAATAAGGGTCAACAATTGACCCATTTTACCATCCACAAAAAGTGGGGAAGTATAAATAAATATATAAAACTAAACAAAACATTAAATGAAATATATATAATGATGATCCACATTCATAATCATGATACTTTACAATATGTTTAAATTTAATTAATAAACATATAATTAGAAACCGGGATAGATCCATCTTAATTCCAGATCTACTAAACTAAGCACAAGAAGAATAATACTATTGATATTAAATATAAATTTCACATCTCTATATATAGAATAGTCTTTTCTTTTTTTTTTTAACTTACATAGATATGCCTCTATGGGGGTGTTTTCAAGATTAATGGGATTGGGTGACGATCTTGCTACACTATAGCAAAGAATACATTAAATATTAGGGGTGGCATAGTTACCCCATTCATTATGTGACTATTGACGCAACTAGGTCATAAAGATTTATGAGGGGGTCCCTTCAAGTAGAAGCACCCCTCTACAGAACCGGAGGAAAAGGAAAAATCCAAGTCCTCGACTATCAGATGCCTAGCCGGGGGAAACTTGGAATGTTGACATGATTATCAACACAAGTTTATAGCTCTCTGAGAGTATTTTCTTGGTTTTTGGGAAGGATTTTGGTGGGAGGAATTATTACCTTGGATCTATATCAAATTGGTTGGGTGGGATATACCGCGCTAGAAAGGAGCACTATGGGTTATCAAAATGTGGCAGTTCAATGTAGCAGTATCTCTAATACAGGATTTCACCTCTTGAGTGCATCTTGTTTCTCCTCTGTGGAAAACTATACATTTCTTCTCTAGCCTGTGTGATTGAAGTCTGGAATTGTGTTTTCGCTCTGGGTAAATCATAATGCATTACAACTCTGTCTTTTTGTTTCTGCTTTGTTTGTCTTGTTAACACTCAGGTTGTTCCCTACTTCCTAAAGGGAATACGGCTGAGGTAACCACTGACCAATCTTTTAGCTACAAGTCCTAGCCTACCTGCAACCAGAGAGGGCTCTCTCTTTATAATTTAGCTTTGTTGATGAATGTTTTTAAGCTAGTTATGGTGTACTGTTTTGTTTGAATTTGGTGGGTTGGTGAATCCAGACAGAACTGAAAATATAGATCATAGAACAGTTTGGTCCATTGGGCAATGAAGTTGAGGTATTTGTGCTGCTGAAAGTAGATTTATGAAGGCAGAGTGTTGCTGCAGAGCCAGAGAGGCATATGTGAAGCAATTTACCAGATTTTTTAGATGAAGTTATGGAATTAGTGAGTGAAAGGCAGTTAAGAATCTTTCACTATGCTAACAAAGAAAAATGAAAGTATTGCTTAAGAGAAGTTAAGAATTCTTAAACAATTTTCACCATGACAGAATTAGTTTAGACATGAGCAATCAAGAATTCATATCCATGACTAATCCAGAAGAAAACATATTTAGAAATAGAGATTGAGCATAGGGTGTTCTAGACAAATCCTAGGCTATTCTTTTTCTCTATTTACTAAGATTATGAAAACATAACAATTATGGAAAACACAGAAAACACATACACATTTTAGAGAAACTTATTGCTCCAGCAAATGACACAGGAATTCTGCAACAAAACAGAGCTATTCATTTCCATCTTCAGACAGCATAGGAACCAGAAATCTCCATCAGCAATTTCTATTATCAAAATGTCTCAAAATATACAATGGAGCTCTTCAGAAATAATTTCACTACAACCCACCCTCAATACGTTATCTGAGGGGATATATATACAAAATAGGGTACAAAATATCTGAATAGAGAGTTATTGTGCAATAAATTGCACCACCAACTCTTACAAAAAAGTAAATGAAAACATAAATACAGCATTTAATGCTGAGATGGAAGCTATCTTTCTGTCAGACATCTTTTGACTTTATGGCTCAGGAAAGTGGGCTATAGCTGTGCCTTTAACTCTGTGTTAATTGACCCTACTATCTGGGTGCATTGGTGAGTCACTTGTATGGATGCTCCCTGTGATACCTGTGCTGATCTGTCTACTGACCTGTACCGTGACTGAAAACTTGATTTTTCTCAAAAAAGGAAATAACATAGTGGCATTATCTGGGAAGAATTTCCAGCATTGCCTGCCACCAATCAGCTGGAGGTAGATGATGCCTCCTTATTTTCACCAGTGTTTCATCTACCTCTGTATATCTGTAGAAGTTTGGAGGCACCTCAAACAGATGATTTATCTCATGTTCAATAAAGAACATATTTTCTAACTTGTCATAGAGAGACTGCCCAGAGGGAGGCCCTGCTTATTCTGTGGAGCTGCTAGATGCTGTTATCTGATTTTCAACATAATTGTTGATCCTTGTCATATACTGATTATATGACAGCAATTGTCCTGTGCCAGTCACTAGGCTTGGCAGTCCTTTATCCTGTAATATGGTCATCTTTGCCCTGAATTCATCAATCTCTGCTTTCATTTCCTGACATTTTCTCTCCAGAGTTTGAGTAAAATTCCTTAAGGTCAGCACCTTTTTAGCTGTCAGGATGGTGTCTATTCTGCTATTTATTTCCAAAGCTGCCAGTTCCTCCCTAGTGCGGTTATTGAGGAAATGTATCATTTTGGTGGCCTGCTCGGGCATTATTCCCAGTGTTGTCCTGGCTCTTTGTATTTCCACATGAGCCATACCTATCAGCTCAACCTGCTCATAAATTGCCTGAATGGACCTCCATTGGTCCTGTATAGATTGGCCAATTTTGGCCCAAATTATCTTTTTTATTTCTGCTAGGGTTTTACCTAGGAGCAATTCATTTTCCAGATTTTTTACTTTGGCCTCTAAGGCCTTTATTTCTCTTTGTTTCTCTGCTACTGTCATCTTTGATTTATCATAATTGGTCACCAGCTGGGCCAGTCTATCCTTGGCATCATTTATTTCAGTTACCTGGGTCTCAAGCTCTTTAACAGCTTTCATCAAGTCCTCCATGCTCATGCTAGATTCTGCTGCTGTTGTTGCTTCTGTTGTTGCTCCTGTTGCTGATGTAGCTGTGGTAGGTGCTGGAATAGCAGGAGGGGCTGCTGCTGCTTGTGTGGGAGGAGCAGGTCCAAGAGTTGTTGATGTTTGAGGGGGCTGGGAGGTTGACTCCCCTTGCTTGTCCTGCGGTGCTTTCTCTAATTCTGCTTCCATTTGTAATATTCTTTGATTCATTACCAGAAGCAGCTCCATAGCATCATCTACTTGCTTTTCTTGTGCAAGTTATGTTGTTTGAGGGTGAATGGTAGGAGGCAATTTTGCATGCCTTCTTAGTGCAGCAATGTCATCCTCTTTTTTCTTCATGAGGGCTCTAACACCCTTTGGATCCTTTGGGTCATGTCCCAAATCAATTATTATATCTTTCAATGTCTTTATTCTGTTGTCTTTTGCAGAGGAAGACAACCTTTCCAAATCAAGCTATGTGTTTGTATTCTTCAAGGCTTCTTTTAGCTGATGGGCCAGCATTGCCCTGTCTGCAAGTGTTGCATACACCATCTCCCCAGTCTGTTTGTGCAGCTCAATTTGATCCATGGGGTGTATGTCTTTAGAGAAGACCTCCAAGTTTGTTCTATAGTAATCTGCAGGGGTCTTGGGATGTGGGACTTTAGGCTTCAAATGAGTGCAGATCATTTTTTCCTCCTTCAGATCATAGGCAGCCATCAATCTTTGTTTTTTGGCTGGAGTTGTCTTCAAGAATTGCTCATAGAGTTTCACTCTCACCAATTCATTCTGTGCCTTGATCTCTATGAAGCCTTCTTTGACCGCAACTGGTTTCTTGCCCTGCTGTCTTGAGGAGGATACCTCTGTGGTATGTTGTAGGGCCTGTTCTAACTGAAATGAGCTAGTGGCAATCTGCTGGCTTGTTTTCCTTTCTATGTTGTGGCTTTCTGCCCTTTCCTCACTGATATCTCCTTCTTCTGTTTCAGGGTCAACCCTCGGCCTCTTGGCTTCTGGTTGTTGTGATGACCCTGTTGGAGGTGTGACCTTCTCTCTATCTCTCTTTTTTCCTCTCTCTTCATTGAGAGGAGTCTGCAAAACTGGGATTTGGGGTGGTCCAGTTTGCTCTGAAGGGGCTTGCCCTTGAGTCTAATCCTTTGATGTGCTGGGCTGCCCTGTCTCTGCCTGTTGTTGTTCATCCATTTTCTCTTTCCCCTTTGCTGTAGTTGTTGTTGCAGGAGCTTGTTGGGTGTCCTGTGCAGCTAGAGCAGTAGAAGTGCCTTCTCCTACTTGGGCTGGTTGTTTGAAGAAGACCTGTTGACAAGAATCCAAGTCAAGATTTTTTTCCAAGTCTTTCACAGTCTGCTCCATTTTTTCTTCCTGAGTCAATTCCTCTACTATTGATTCAGGTACCCATTCATCTTGGTTGGCAAAGTGTTGTATTTGTGGGTATGGGCAATGCTTATAGGCTAGCAGCCTATACTTGACCCTCCTAGCACTGATGAAACCTTCAGGGTCATAAGGGACCCACCAGAAGCTTCATTTCAATTTGAGTTGTTGCCCCAGTATTTGATCAGCTTCTTGCCAACCATCTTTCTTATTCATGACAAATGGGCCTAGGTGGTCTCTGAACTTTAGGTTTGCTTTCTTCTTGGCACTGTGGAAGTGTGTCAGATCAGATTTTATAAGTTGTCTATAGTACTCCAGGGCAAATAACCTCATAGGCACATATTTTGGGAGCCTATAGGGACAGAGCTCACAACCATAGATTCTGATGACTGTGTGATTTTGGTACAAGTACCAATCACCTATCTTGCAACTCCTGGATAGCTGCAAGATTTTATGCATATCCTTGGACAATCTGGTAGCAGGAGTCCTCTTTAAGAGGCATGTGACTGGATATACAAACTGCTCAATAAATTCACAGTATGAGTAGGGGGAATTCTGGACTTGGTGGAAGACTGAAGACCAGAAGATAACAGACCTCCTCTCACCCTGTGAGTCTAGCTTCTTGATTGGGCACTGGAAGCAGTCTGTTTGATAGTACATGAATAGGTGATAGATGTATGAGGAATACTTAAATATTGCCTCCCTCTTCAGTCTTGACAATTGGTCATGTATCTTATTGGCAATATATTTGGCAAAATTGTACTTCATAGCAGGGGGTTTCTCAAGGCTATATGTAGACAGCATGACCAGCACTGTTTCATCAACATGCTCATTTGTAGTGAACCCCAGCACAGAGGTTAGCATATCCACAGCAGCTTGCCTACCTCATTGAAATCTGCATAAGAAAAAGGAGGTGGCCCAGAAGGTTGGCAGTTTGCCTTCATGAATTTCCTGGCTATTGCAGCTATGTTTGTGCTAGAGAGCTTGGAGCCCTCATCTAGCAAGTAGTTAATGGAGAAGGGGTATAGCAGCTGGGTTTTCTTGTAGTTTAGCATTTGGTTGATGGAATTTGGTGTTATGTAGAAGAGGATGTTCCCAGATGGAGACTTCACAGCTCTGAGCTTCTGGTCATAGTTTTCTGCACAGAGGTGAATGACTTCAGGAAAAATGTTCACAGAAGGCAAGAAGTAGGTGGGAAGATTGGATTTCCAGATGCCATACATGTCACTGTTGTCCAAGTGACTGTTCCTTATCTGGCATAAAGTTTGTAAGTGATTCCTCTCAGCCACAAAGTCTGTAATGAGGAAATCACTGTCCACCAGCGGCATAGCTTCCAGTTCTTTACTAGGTGGATTCATAGGAGCTACATCCAGAGCAGCTGGAGTGGCCATGTCTGGTGTTAACTGGATGTTTTACTGGATTTTCAAGTTTGGTACAAATGCTGAGGAATGCTGGCCAACTTCTGTTTGGCAGTGAGTAGCTTGACAATGTAAGGAGGCTCTTGCAAGTTTAATGAATTGTGGGGCACTCTGTTTTTGAAGAACCAGAGTGTGTTTGAGCTAATTAGCTGGTTATTTGCAGGGAATTTCTATTAGCAGGGGTGAGGGAACTACTGAATTCGTTTTCTAGCTGGTAGCTCAGCTCCTTCAATTTCTTTTGTGGTGAATTTTACAGATGGGCACGGGTTTCTTCCGGGGTTTTGTCGCGCAGGGGTTCAACCAGTTTCTTAATTGATTTTCAGTGGCCAATTTATCAATGGGGAGCTTTTAACAGATTTTTTATGCAGGAATTCAGGAGAACAAAGGAGAACAGTGGGTAAATAAGGATGCCTGCGGCAAATACCTGGTTTTTATGGCGTAGGACGCGTTTGAACCGGACGAATTGTAGGTACTCAGGTTGAAAATGAAGGTGGCAGCGACTTTGGCGGGTGCAATTTGTGTTTTGACCGTTGCACGTCGTTTTCGCATGCAGAGGAGCTCCGGGAATAATGAAAAACAATGGCAAATAATGGTTAATTCTCGTCTTTTTATGCATTTTTGGCCCTTTGGTGCCTTTTTGGTGATGACGTCATGCTGACATCATCATGGGCCCGGGTACAGAAGGGTGACGTGGCCGCTGACGTGGGTGCCCAGGTGGCAGTGACATGGTGGCAGGGTGGACAGGCTGACAGGTGACACAGATATGACGTGGAGGCATGGTGGCGGAAAGGAGGGGTGACGTCACGCTGATGGGGGCGTGACATCAGCGCAGGAGGAGGCGATAAGCGGTTTCCTCGGGAGGCCTGAGGGCGGTAAATGGTATTGAGGGGGGGGGCAGCGAACATAGGGGGAGGCCGACGCGTGGCGGGGGTATAGCGGCAATACCGCCAATCCCCCGGACGCAAAAGGTCGGGCAGCTTGTCCATAAGAATGACCGCCCACCGTTAGATGGGCAGGGTCGACAATCGTGCGGTGGGCGGCAAACCCGATGTGACGGCGCGTTAATGTAAAGGGGACCCGCCCAATATTTAATTAGATTTAATTAAATCGGGCGCAGGGAGGGTAGAAAACTTTAGGTTTCGAGTTTATGGGTTAATGCACACACTTTATTAAAATGTTTTAATTAAAAAACTTTATAATAAAATGAAATTTGGGCGGATAAAGGGGTAAATGGGTTTAATGAGGGCGGGGTTTGGTATTTTTTGACATTTAGCCATAGTTTTTTGATAATAACCATAGTCTAGGGACAAAAAGGGGCTAATACCAACCCCTGATAGGTTAATATTTCCCCAAGGAAGGGTTATATAGCTATAATGCTAGGGGGAGGGTATTTATAGATATTTTTTGGGAAGTTTTTCATAGATTCTAATAGAATTAGGGAAGGGGGGAGTTAGGGAGCTAAATAGTACATTAGTGGTTAATATGGCTTTGTGAGGTAAATGAAGGGGTAAAGCTAAGTTCTGAGAGGTAAAACTTAGGAATTTGAAGATAAATGAAATGATAAGAAAGATTTTTTACACAAAAAATGTGGCTTCTTTTCATGCTTAAACTTCATGGTTTGACCCAGTAGCTTGCCATGAAGTGAAGTGGAACTGGACACTTGAGCAGATCTCAAGGCCCTTGGGGGTGTTAGTAAATGATGTTTGGGGGAAAATGGGGAAATTAGACATGCTTCCATTGCTTGTCCTCCACTCTCTGCTTTTGATGCCAATACCCTGAGTGGCATAAGTCTTTGCACTTAGTAATCCAATTGATGATGGCCCTCCATTTCTGCAACCTTGCACTACTTACCCATCCTAGTAATCCTAACATTTTTTTCTTCTTTTTGAAGTGGGTGCACTTGAATTAGCAGACCCTGATTGTCCTCTTTTTCTTTTGACTGCCCTCCTATCTAAAATGTGCCCTTATTTCTTCCAAGGACCCAGATTAAGCAGTTGGGCACCTTCATTTCTCTACCTAGCTAGTCATCTGCCAAGCTTGAGCTGTTTGGACAGAAAACATTCTTTATTCTGCAACAAGCAATTTAAACATGGCATGGTCCAGTTTAGACTATTGGGCCACCCATCAAGTATGATTAGCAGTAGTATTTGTAGAGTATGATACTTCCCAAAAGATAGCAGTGACATTTTGACTGGCCACTTTCCTGGTCTTTAGTTTGGGGTTCATTTTCACTTTTTTTTTCTTGACCACTTGATTTTCTTGCCTTTTGATTATTCTTTTAAGGCATACCCTCTTTTCATTTTTTAATTTTCATAGCATGTACACAAAATATGGAACTTTTGCAGCCTACAATGATGAACATATTTAGCCCTTCCACTGTCAATCATGAAAGATGAAACCTATTGGTATAGGAACCTAACATGTCTGAGCCCTAATGTGGGCATGATGGGATTATTTCTTGGGCATGGTTGTACTTCTTTAATTCCAATTACACCTGCAACCTAACACTCCCATTTGATGATGAGATTTTTGTTATTCAAACTTCTAGTCTTGTTACATCCAAGTGCAACATTTTTGTTTGTAGTCAATTCCCCTAGCCTTGGGGTTCACCTTGAATTTCTTGTCTTTCAGCTCCTCCATGTATTCGGCTAAGACTATCCAACCTAGTCAATCTTAGGCCTTTGTCAAGTTTAATCCCTATACATTTTGTTGGTATAGCCTATTATTGTTGGATATGTAGAGACAAATAATTAAAAGTAGATGAGACAGGGTGGCCATGGCTCCCACGGAGCAACTAATCCTAGCAACAAGATCAAAAGGTGGTAGCAAACTATCACTCAACTATTCCCTCGGAAACTAGGAATGAAATTTGAAAGTTAGAATCCATTGGAGCTGAAGAGAGGAAATATTTTTTGGATTCATAAATCTTGAAGGATATCTCCACTTGGATTCCTTACCCTCGCCACACCAGGGATAGAAGGAAACAATATTTTCATGCCTTAACTTTGTACTGGTAGATGAATACCCAGTTGGGAAAGGTATTGAAATATACACAAGAATAAGGATATAACATATTTGTCAACCTAGAAGATGTCAAAAGAGTCCAGAGGAACCAGAGGGTTTGCTTAGAAAGGATGGATGCGCATCTGGACCATATCTAGTGTTACCTTCAATGTGATTATGCTCCTCCAACTCCTTTGGGATCTAGTGATAAGGGCCTGACACCTGTCACCTCTTTTGAATCTATATTTTTGGCATGTTATTATTTTTTTGTTTTACATGACTGTAGGGATTATTTAATTATGTTAAGACTATTGAAACTGCTAGAATTTTGGACACACACACAAATATATAAGAAAAATTGTTTTAAATATGAAGTTCTAAAATATTATGGTTACAAATATAAATGATCATTATTTTAATTTATATGGTAAAATGAATCTGAATTTATAATTACTATAATATATATATATAATATATATATATATATATATATATATATATATATATATTATATATATATATATATATATATATATATATATATATATATATATATAGATATATATATTACATCTCTCTCTAAATAAAATATTTATGTTTCTAATTATATGTTTATTAAGTAAATTTCAATATAAAATTCTTCTTTTAATGCTATATGTATACAATAAAAATATTTGTAATTTTATTAATAAAAGCAAAATTACAATATAAGAAATTGAATTCAATCCATTTATTACTTTTATTGCTTTTTATTTTTTATTATTTTTTTAATTTAGTCGACATTATGTTTTATTTTTATCATTGTATCTAGACTCTGTAGCCCATTGTGGGGGAGATGTTGTCCCATAATGTTACATTCAAAAATAATAAAATAATACTTACATTAACAAATTAAAACTAGTAATAACAAAAAATATGTCAATCTGTGCAATGACTAAAATACTTCAAATTTCACCTTAATTTTACATCAACTTTATAGGAAAAGAAATTGAAAGTAATTGCTTTGAATTTTTTAGTATGAGGAAGTTGTGTAATCCCTTCACTCTTGTAACACATGCCATTTTTAAATAATATTGATATTATGTTCAATAAGCAGGATATGTTTCATTCATATTGTTCAAATATATAGAAAGAGAGAATGAGGGGAGGGGAATTTTATCCCATGGATATATGCTTTCTCCATGCTTGGCATGGAGATGATACATGACATAACTATATAGGAAATAATTTAAATATTTGAAGGTGTACATACTCTACCAAGCTCTAAATTTGAACTTGTGACCTCTTAGATGGAAACACATGTTCTTAATCATTAGGTCCAATGTTTTTTATTCTTAAATAGAAAAAAAAAATACTTTTATGCATGCGCTCTGGAATTACTTGGGGCTTAAGTGTGGGAGCATAGTTGATAGATTTCGGAAGCATTTAGGGTTTAAGTGTGAGAGCATAGTTAATGGACTCGTTCTCAACAAGTGTGTATTTGTTGAGCTTTCTTGAGAGGCCAACTTTAACTATTTTTTTCAATTTTAATGGTTATTAACTTAGATTCTTTTTTTCTTGGGATGGTGTATTCTTCTATGGTTACCTATAGGAACTCTAATTGTTGTTTGTGGAAAATATGATATGGTCCTAGATCAAACAAAAATATTTCACAACTTTACAGTGTGTATCAAATAATATTTAAATTGTTCATCATGCCTACAACACTATTATTAATGCCTAAAATATGAATAAAGACTAATTTTCCAAAAAGTGTCTAGCGCAACCTAGTCGTCATGTTTTTGTTCATGTTTTGGGGTTATTTACTCTAATCATTACGGAAGCTAAGATTAGGATTCAAATATCAATTATAGTAAGCTTAGCAAAGTCCTCTTACTCCACCACTGGTTACTTGAATTCCATTTATAATATGTTCAATTGAACATAATGCTAGGTTTATGCTAGAATAATTAAAGACTAGGGGTTTTTCTATGAAATCGAGGAAGAACTTATGGATTTTTGTTGTTTGATCTAGTGGGATCAAATTTGAATCCATATCCACACCCACCTCACTCATAAGTATCAAAATTGGAGTAAACCTTGTAGAGGAAGAAACCCTAATAATGATTGGGGAGCTAGAAATAGAATAGATTGGTGGCCAAATTTCCAACTTGTTGGGACAATGTATAATGACGCTAAGGAATTTGATAAGAAATCATATCAAATTATTGGGTGATCTTAGAAGGTACAAGTTGCATAATTTGAAATGCCAAAGATTTTATTCTTTGAGAGAAAACATTAATAGGCATTCATACTAACCACTTGAGATCTTACTTCAATCATTAAGTCCTTTGAAGGGTGGTACTCTAGACCTTCTTCATTGCTTCTCAAACTCTCTATTTCTTATCAAGAAGTATTTCATAGGTGGACATCTCGAGTAGGGTTTCATTGGTGGTATGCTCTTGAGAGATTTAATAAGTGGCATACCCATTTTTTAATGCTTGGCATTCGACTATGAAGGTTTGGAATTGGGGAAAGACAAGAAGATATGAAATTGCATTAAATATGAAGCCAAGGTGGTAAACCCACACTTAGGAGATAATATCAAATTGAATGAAGTGATGGAATATGGGGATTTAGACATTTTGGGTTGCTTCCTGAGAAAATTTATGAATGGAGAATCACTAAAATAATGGATCAAAGAAACCCTCACTATAGTGCTAGGTTACTCCCCTCACTACATGGTATTGGTCAAAGGGTGGATGATTTGGAAATTAGGTTGAATGTGCATATTGTTGATAAAAATATTTCAGAAAGATGACAATGAGGTTCAAAATCATTCTTTCTTTTGAATTAGTTCTTGGAATTTGATGCTAATTTAGCCCATATCGACTTGATTTGGGTAATGCTACTAGATCTACCTTTGATTCTATGGTCAAATGTTCTCTTCATTAATAAATTACACATAGAAAATATCAACATTAAAACAATAATGATAGTAGGACCATGAAGAGACAACCAAACAAAAGAGGCACAAAAACATTACCCTTAGAAAACCTAGCAACCTTCTCTTATAGAAATTGTCCAATTCAACAAGAGATACAATCTGATCTTCTAATAGAAAATAAAGCCAAACCAACAATAGCAATCCTAGGCCAAACTTGGTCAAACTGAGAAATTACGACCTCCTGAAATTTGGCTTCCTGCACTTTCATCAAAATTTGAATTGTTGCCTCAGGAAACTTCAGTCTGCTGCACATAAATACATAAAGAAAGTTCTATCAACTTCCTTAGATTTAGTCAAGTTGTTCCTTGAAAACTTTGTTGGACTCCTCTTTTCTTCACCTATTGTTATCACCCAAAAAATATTCACTTAGCATTTCTTACTAGGTGGATAGAAATACACCATGTAGGATGGGTTTTTACACATTAAACCCCACTTTCACCTTAGGAAATAATTTAGTGAATCAATTTCCAAAATTATTTCTCATTAAAATCCAAAAACCCCATGAGAATAATTAAATAAATCATTATTTAATTAATATTCTCTCAAAATAATTATTAAAACATTATTTAATAACTATTTCTAACCATTTTTTAGTTATCCACTCAGGAATAGTTAAATAAATCATTATTTACTTATTATTCCCTAATTTACCTCGTGAAATCATTATTAAATCATTATTTCATAAATGTTTCTAATTCAAATTTGACTTAATCACTGTATAGTAATTAATAAATCATTTTTATTTGTTAATTAATTTAACCACTTTCTAAATAAAGATATTTGCCCATTTCAAATATCTTTGTCCTCTCAAAAAATATAATAAAATATTCATAATAGCTAGATTTTAATTTAGTCAATAATATTTTATTATTTTCTATTTCTCAATCTATCTCAATATTTTGTTATAAATAGGAGTTTTTTTTCCTCATTCTTCACCATGACCGTTCTCATCGTCCCATTATTGTCCTGAAACATTTGAGCTCCCATATTGAGTTCAAGCCCTCACTACCACATTTTTCCCATTGCACACATTGAGAGAGAGTTGAATCCTATTGAAGCACAAGGTCAAGAAGGACCCATCCCATGGAAGGGGATTCGCAGTCCCAAGTCTACAAACTCTCTTCATTAGGTGTAAAATTTCCATTATTATTAATAAAATAAGGATTTCTTTTGTCATATTTCCATTAGGTTGTTACACTTTATCTAGTTGTTGCATGTATCTTTTTTATTCGCATATTATTTGTTGCAGGGTTTAATATTTGTTTTACAGGTTTAATGGATGCAGTAACAACCATATCTGTTGTTAGGGTCATTAATCACTGGTGACTTAAGTGAATCATTTTTGGTACACATTTATGAAAACTTTACACTAAAAAATGGCGACTCCACTACATCTTTAGTCGTCAACAAATGGCGACTCCACTAATGTAGCATTTCAGAACCTTGGTGACTGTTGTTTCAACAATTTTTAGTGTTTTTTCCAGCTTTCTTCTTTCTCTCAACTCTCATTTCTATTTTTAGATTTTTGCCTTTTGCTGGAAAATTCGTGCTTCTATTGGGTTTCCACATCTTTTTTGAAAGTCGCAGGTACCAACCGCACAAGAGATGACACGGTCTGCCACACATTTGATGAGTAGGATATACAGGAAAAAAACACTTTTTTCGCATAACCTACACTCCAAAATTCACTTTTCAAACCTTTTTCTGCACTTGGGCACACTAAACAAGTCAACACCTACATCCTTCAGTTTTCAGACATTTTCAGGAATTTTTCAGATTTTGCCGAGAGTTTTGTTGGTGTGAAAGGAAGAGTTTTTGTAATTTTCTTAGTTACCCCTAGGCCTAGATTATCTTAGCATTTTTCTCATTTTGAGGAAGGAAAAAGTCCCTTAGGGTTTAGACTACACCTTTGCCATTTAGGGGAAATTTTGTTTAGTTGAGGAGTCTAGTTTGTTGAACTTTTAGCCATTGTTTTCCAACATTTTGTCCATCATTTTGCAATATTTTTTAGGCATATTTTACAACATTTTTTTCCCTTAAAAACTTGTGCTTCTTTCCCTTTTTAGGATCCCCTTGAGAATCCTTCTTTTTGCAGCTTGTTTTCTACAATTTTCCAACAATTTCCTTTCTGCTTTTTGTAAGTTTTTTTGCATCATTTCAGCAGATTTTTGCCTTAAGATCCCAATCCCTTTAGACATTAGATCTTTTGTTCATTTTGTGTCTTTGAGCTAATTTTTTTTACATCATTTTTCTTGCTACTTCATAGATTTTTTGGGTGGGGAATTTTGTGTTGGAGCTTGTTGTTATTTTACTGTTCATTTTTAGTATTATTTACAGTTTATGCACTTTATTTTTAGCAACATTGGCATCATAAAACATGTTCAATTAACTCATCCAGTGACACATTTTTCACACATCCATACCCTAAGTAAACGTGAGCTTGGTTACAACCACCAAGCCAAAACTTGAAACAATCCACATTAATAATAACTTAACTCACATACATTAATCCCACTTGGGAACAAGGGAAAAATAATCTTTGTACTTAGGTTTAGTATTGATGGGATAGGGTTCCAAAAATACCCATTAATCACTTACACTGAGACATAGAAAGTTGACACTCTATGGATCATTAAATCCTTCACAATCCCACAGTCCAAAGCCGGTGCGTTCCAGAGACCCATTTGAGAGGGGCTTAGGATTAGGTCTCAGTGCGTGAGACTCTCCATGAAGCTAGCACAATTCATTGGTCTAGGTTTCTTGGTCTAGAGTTCCACATTGTTGACTGGATACCAAGAAGCCCAAGAGACCTCCCCCGTGGGACGAAGGTAACCTTAGTGGCGAATCTTAAGAAAACACCCTATAGGAAATGGTTGTGGGAAAAGAAATCATTCACCCTACCTTCCCCTAGAAAACTCTGCTTGTGAAGATTTGACCTCGTCCAGTAAGAAGTCTTTTGGAAAGCCATTTGAAATAGTAGAGCTAGGACTTGTTTGAGGATATAGAACACCTTTAGGCTAGAGATATTTTTCATTTTGATAGGACCTGTTTTCCTAGATAAGAGTAGCATATCATTATAGTTAGTTTACACTTGGCATCATTGCACTAGGTGTTTTCTTGTTATATGTTACTTTCATCCTTCATCACTACCATTTACCCTTTAGTGTTATCATTTTGTCCTGACACCATTGCACCCCCTAGGCGTCTGTCGCAGAGACTTTGTCACCTTCACCCCTAGTTTCCTTTAGGACATCCTCTTATCCCTTCTCGTAGAGTTAGGATCCATCCTCCTAGTCCTCCATTGAGTCCACATATAGACTCTAGTTCTTCTAATTTTTTTAGCTCCTTCTCTGATTTTGAATCCTCCCAACACCACACCATTATCATTTCAGGAGCTAATGTGGGTGGTGGAACCCAAGGTGGTAACACTGGTACTAACCAGGATAACCCTTAAGGAAGTAATATTGGAACATCTTCAATTATGGTTGCTAATCAACCTCACCTTCCCTACATGGTTGGTTTATGCCTCCCTGACTTAATCCAGATCATCAATGATCCCCTTCTCCATGACCATAATTGGCCTCCCATGCCCACCAAACTTCCATTGGATACCCCTTAGTTTGAAGGTAGTCCTGGAGAAGACCCTACCAATCACATCCTCTCTTTCTAGATGTGGTGTTCATCGAATTCCATCACTAAAGGCTCCATTTGTCTTCGTCTTTTCCAACGCACTCTAACTGGAGTTGTTGCCAAGTGGTATGTCGATCAACCACATGCCTCTAATTCCACCTTTGCAAATATTTCCAATGCCTTCTTTCATATTTCCAACCACCTCTTCGATATGACACTAGTACCGAACTATTGACTTATTTTCGTCAAACTTTTGCCAGTCACCTTTCTGACAATGTACAATAATGGTGTAGAAGGAGGAGCCTCTGTAAATCTCCTGAGTTTGAGGATCATGTTTATATGGATTGGTTTTTGAGAATTACTTTGGACCCCATAGGTAAATATGTCGCCTCACACTTCCCTCAAACTAAGGAAGAACCTCTCCTGATTGCATTGAAATATGATTTGATCTACAGACAATCAGGTTATGTTTATATCGTCCTTCTAGATCTACCTCAGCCTAATGTTACTTTTGTGCCAGGGTTATCATGCCGCTAATGGTATCATTGGATCCATATCCCACCCTCATTCATCACTGTATTCTAAACCTCCTATGAGTTATGGTCAACGCCAATGGGGACCAGTTCCACTTACACCTATCCCCCTTCTGATCCTTTAGGTGTCAACTCTTACCAAGGTACTAGCACATCATATGCAATTTCTTGTTCGCATTAGCCAATACATGGGCCAAATTTTACTCAACCCAATTTCCAAAATGTCCCCACAAACTTTTACTATCCATTTTCACTGCCTAGCACTCCAGCCCCAACAAAACTAGCACCTACTCTTCCATGCCTCCACCACCTCTTCCGTAGCAACAACCACCTCCACAGAGTCAAGTGTATGCTTAGCAGAGTGATACCATTCCCCCCCAACCCCAAGAGAAATAACAAGGGGAAAGGTAACCAGAACCAACCGTCTGAGGGTAATCAAGGAAACCAAGGTAGAAAACCTAATGCCAATAAGGGTGACCAGTCCATCCTCGCAACCCAGCAACAGGGCGGACAACCCAAGAAAAACAAGGCTCTTAGAACTAATAAACCTTGTGCTTTTTGCGGGACTTATGGCCATTATACTCATGAATGTTTCCTTCTCCCACATATGCATTAGGAAAGGGAAGCTCAATCAACTTCCTAGAGGGCCGCAACCTATCGCTCAGCCGAGAATCCTCTAGCCCCCCAACCTTTGCAACCTGGGAATGGAAATTATCAGATTCTCATGATGAATTTTGAAGACATCAACCTCCAGACTCAGTCGAGCCAATATGAAAATCCTCCTAATAAATTACTAATTGATTCCCAACCTACAAATTCCACTAAGCCTTTGTCATCACCAAATGGTACCTTATATATCCCTCGAATTAAGGTAAAGTTTCACCCTAAGATCTCCAAAGGGACATCACATCGACACATTGCTTCTTCTAAAGTCACCCACACATATAGTATAGTAGACGACTTGGTGCAATCTCCTGTTGCCAAGTCAATGCTGGAAGTTCTCCAAACATTCCCATCCTAACTGAAAGCTCTATTATCTGCTCTAGGAATTTTGGATCCTTTTGACGATCATTTGATTTTCTTTTATTTTGATAAAGAAAATCATCGTCCCCTCCCTTCATATGTTTCTTTTCAGTTACTAGACTCAATAAAAAATTCCATTGTTCAACAATGTATAATCGACGAAAGTGCCTCCACTTGTGTGATGGATGCTAGTGTCTAGGAACAACTTGGTTCCCCCAACCTGTCACCATCAAATATCACTGTTTGTGCTTAGGAGAATCATCCCTTGTAGCCTCTTGGTTTATATCTGAATTTCCCCATCATTGTTGCTAGAAAGGAGGTCTTGATTGATATCAAAGTCATCAATGTCCCTTTATATTATAACATCCTACTTGGTCATAGTTATAACTACGCCATGTCAGTTGTCACATCTTGTCTTTCTCAAGATGTGCTTTCCTCATAACGGAAAGATATTCAATATTGATCAACTGACTTACTATGACCCTTACTCACTGACCTCTCCTCATACCATTATCTTATTAATGATAGGCAGTAAGACCACCCCTACCTTTATCAATGTTTCCACTGGAGTCTATAAAGATTACATGTTGCTTGGGTCTTATTATGGCCAACTACCTATTTCCTCTAAGCCTAGCTCTTCAAGTGTTTGCATGCTTCAAGTGTCATGGGCTGCCAATAAGAAATATGGTATGTCTTTCCAGCAGTCAACTCCCTATTAATACACCCAAGACTTACTTATCCTTCAAGAACAATTCCTCCAAGCTAGTTCCCTTTAGGTGGTGTCCCTACATTTCTTATTCCTGCCACCAATAATTTTTTCTACTCCTGTAATGGATATGCTAAGTCTTCCTATCACGACTTTGGGGATCCCAGTTTCGTACATTGATCTTCCTGCAAACACTCCTCCTAAATAGATCAAACTTTACATGGCTTTAACTCTGGTTCAACCCATTCCTACCCCCTCATCCTTTGCTTCAATTCCACAACAACCTCAGTAAGAATCTACTCTTGTTGCAAAAGCATCTGGTGAAGGGGGCAAAGCCCAGAAAAGGGGGACAAAGACAAGGTAACCCAAGAAACTACCACTCCTATGAAACCACCAAAGCCTACTCCTCCATGTGCTTTATGTGATGTTTCTCTGCATCCCACCAACAATTTTCCTAAACTCCCCCATGTTAAAAGTGTGGTTTCCGATACTCAACCTGACCCCAACATTCCTGAGGTGCAAGTTGTTGTACCTCTGAGATAGTAGTAGGTCAGCTACCAATGCCAGAGCATCTAAAATAATTGTTTTGGGGTTTTTGGTTTTAGTTTTTGGAAGAACAAAGAATGAAGATAGGTGTAGAATTGAAATACTTTAATCCTTTGGGTAATATTAATATCTCAACAAAGGGCTGCTATAAAGCTTTACACAATGATATAGATCAAATAGTATTGAGAATAAGATAGAAAATAATATGATTATCACAGTTTCCAAACTGTAAAACAGAACAATCATAAGTGTGAAAACCTTCTAAACTACATTCCAAAGGTTCAAGGCAGTGTACTTAAGCTTACAAAAGATGTTGATGATTTATTGATTAGAGGGGATTAGCTAAACAGACAGTTCATTAACCCATTCTCTTAATAGATGATCACTTCAGGAGCTCATAGGAATAAATTGAGACACAATTCTTCCTAACTAGATATCTCTATAAGTCATTAGCATATGAATAAAAACATAATTATTGATAACTGGAAAAACTTACAGGCTAACACAAACTGTGTAATACCAAATTCAGAATCCTCTACTTTGTATTAAGGTTCCAAAAAGACTGAGTACATCAAGTATCTAGAAAAGCTTCCTTCAAAGGTGGCTTCCAGGTTCAAAGTAGAATTAATAGTCAATACTTAACAAGCAATGAACAATGAATCTTGAAATTCGAACCCATAATAACTTGAGATGAGAGTTATTTATACAATAATGAAACTAAGAAAATCCCTAAAACTGATTAAGATTTATTCTAGGAAAGGAGAGATCTTCATGCAAGAAGATAGGGGCAGCTATTGAACTGCTTCTTGTTGTCCCTTTTATTCAGGTTGTGTTGGCTTTATTGTCTGATATTTTTCCCTTTAAGCTACTTGGTTGTTTGTATCCTTTATGCTAGTTGACTCCTTCATTTTATTTTTCATCTAATACTCTTTAAACTCTGTAAATATCCCTTGACCCTGCTTAGTAGCCTTTACTATATTCTTTTTGCCTTTGTTGTGCATTTCAGGTTTTTAATGTGTTTTTGAACAGTAAATACTTTTAGATTTTATGTCACATGGTAAAGTAATTTTATATGATCTTCATATTTGTCTTCTAACTGTATGCATGCTTTTTCTTTGTAAGCCTGGAACAGGAGTCTTTACCTGCAAAACATAGGTGACAGAGAAGGTCATCAATGGCTTTATTGAGCTTGGAAGGCTATTAGAAGGAGTCCAGAGTGTATCGAAAGGTAAAACAATGGTCTTATTGGTCGCAGAGGCTTATGGAGGCTTCAATGTGCAAAACAAGCAAAACAGAGGAAAATGGTGATTTAGGCATTTAAACGGAAAACAATCTTCTTTTTGAATTATGGCGCAAATTGAACAGTGGCCATTCTATCGTTATGCGGGAGGCGGTTTTGGTTTTCATCACACCGCTTATGAAGCATGGGTGGTTTTGAGAGGGGTCACCCAATATGGTTTAAAGCCTGACACATAGCAAGGGGAGGTCGGTGGAATACCACTTTTCGGGTGTGTAATGCCCGTACAGAGAGCCAACCCGAAATCGATGAGGGCCATTGGATTTGAATGTATGTGATCAAATGGTGGTGGAGCGAAAGAGTAGTACGGAGGGGCCCAATGATTAATTATGGTGGTATGGGATTTATTATGGTTTAAACTGAGATTTAGTGGTTAAATGGAGATTTAGGTTAATTCTTTGTTAAAATCATAAAAAAAAAATTAACAAAGAAAACCTTCACAAAACACAGTATGGCGGACTTGAAATAATATAAATTCAGTAGGATAAATGTCATCAGGTCCGGGTTCATCGCATATCGCAATCAGAGTTTAGCAAAGGAAAGGCCCATCGCAAAGGAATGCAATAAGGGTCGGACGCGATGTGGGAAATAAACCATGGATAATACTATTGTGTGTGGAGCATGATTGTTCAGAGGTCTTTGTTTCAACTGGATGT
>APFE030379157.1:0-16696 GCA_000404065.3 Pinus taeda | reverse complement strand
GACTTAACAATAATAATATAAAGCCACAAAAATAACAATAGAGGGATTCTATGGGGCACAATAATAACAATATGGGGACAATAGGGGCACAACAATATTAATAAGGGGTACAACTACAATAGTAATGGGGTAATCACTAGTATTATAGGGACCCAACAGTTTTGCTCTTATTGAATATGATGAATTGCTTTGAGGGTAGATTTAGAGCTGCATCGTGGCCCTATTTTTGTTATTGATAGGTCACCTTGTGCTCAACATCGATCAGTATCATGCGTCTTTGACTGGTTGGTTTCCCTTAGGTTCGACATTAGCTTTCACTATCACACATTGGGATTCATGCAGTACCTTGGTTTCCATTTGAACCTATTGATGGATTCCTCACCTCTGTGTCAGCTTTCATTATTGGTTGGTTTAGAGGATTTCTATCGTGTGCTAGCTACATGTTGTGTATGCTAGAAACATGCTTTGGTTAGGTTACTACATCTTTATTCATCTAATTCCTTCCACATTATTGGCCTACAGGTTACACTCACACTAGATTGATGAAGGATGCCTCAATGCCTTCCTTCTACCAAATCTTTTCCCATCAACTTTAGCTCATTGCTCTGGGTAAAATATCTAGAGTCCATTTGGCAGTAACTTAGGGTTTACAATCATTAGTGGGATATTCCTTCACTATCAACAATGGGAAAAAATCATTATCTCCTTATTGATAGATTCTTCCAAGTGTTTGACTACAACTCATTTATTTTCACTTGTTAGATTGTACTGGGTACCTTGGCTCTCATCATCATTATCGGTTAGTAGCCTCGCGTTTGTTAATGGTATACATCAATGACTGGTAATCAAATGATTTCTCACATGGTCTGTTTCAGATCATTTATTCCCATTATGTAGAAATGTACCACAACATTCAGTGAATACCTCTGGTTTGTATCAGCATCTCTTGGTTCACTTTTTAGTTTCTCCTGTTTCTATCGGTTGACACCATCCACGTTATATGTTGCAGTTCCTTACAATGACATCCTATATGTTGCCACCCAAGTTGTGGTGTAGTACCATTTATTCCACCATTTCGAATTGATACCATTTGGGTCAGTTTTATGACTTCACTAATCACCTTCATACTTCAACAACTATTTATATGTGATATTCAGGCATGCACTTTGTTGCTTATGATTAGATGATGCATTATGTATTTTTAGTTCCTTTATACTTGTATGCATATTGGATCCTCTTTTTTACTTGACATGAAAACATGATTTACTATTTCTGAGCAGGGGTATGCCTGCCTTAGATAACAGTTTCTTTCTGATCTCTTTCGCTGGCTTGGCAAGCTGAATTCTAGTGAACTCCTTCTCAATCTCAACATGATTCCTATATACTTAATACATTCTGGCCATCATGTACCCCTTCTGATCTCATATATTAGGGGGCATCTATTATAACACAGTTTACTACTCTTGGTATATTTGATGCTCTGATTATGGCCTAGGGAAACCCTTCCATCTAAACTTGGTCCAAAATATAAAAAGCAATGTTTTATTTCCTATATGCTACTTTTCACTGTGATAAAATCATGTACACATGGTTCAGCATATACCCAACCTGCGTACATGTGTTAAAAAACTTAAAATAACAAATTTCCTTAATTTCGGGCATAGTCCATAGGTTTTACCTATTACTCACCTCCTATAGCTCATGACCCAATTGTTTCCCAACTGAAAAAAACTAATTTGGAAAAATATAAATAAACCTTCTTGGGAAGGCCTTAAGGGAGAAGAAATGAGATATTGATATTATAGTTGATTTATCCCTAATCGATTCTGATGAAATCCCTGTGCCTTCTGCACTCCCCAAAGCTTTAGGAAACCCTTGTTTCCTCTTTTGAGATATCCTTCATCCTCCTTGAGGTATCCTTGTGTATGATGATGGAGGAAGATTGTTGTGGCCAGGAAATAATCGATCTGGAGGATGGTTCCGCTTGGAGCTCGAGGAAGACTCAGGTTGTATTTTTCCATCTTTCTTATAGCTTACATCAATAAAGAAATGTTTCTCCAATCCTCATATTAAAATATGTTTATGCATTGATCTATATTTTGATTTGTTTATGAATCTTATATTGATGCATAATTGTTCATTCATTTATACGATCTACCATATATATCATGAATATGCTTTATGTTTGTACTATTTTATATGCTTTGTTTAGATAATTTACAAGTTTCCAAGGCATCAGGAGAGGCAGAGGGTTTTCACCCTATGGGATCTACTGAAACGTAGGACCTCTGGGTAAGGACACTTCTTCCCAACTCAGTAGAATAAGCATTTAGATTGTTTGTCTGATCATTTCTTGTTGTTTTTTTTCCCTCCGCTCTGTTGGGGTTTTCAACCCAAGGCCCTAGGGTGTTCTCACTACAACACTTGTGTATGTTATGCAGTCAGGTATTTCCTTTACAATCATGTGCAGACTAAATGGTGTGAGGTATAATTGGGACTTCACAATAGGGATACCCCTTGTATGTTAGCAGTATCTAGCAGCATCAACATCCTAGTGCTAGAAGAAGACTTAGATGAAAAGTTGAGCTTGTAAATTCTATTTGAATCTATCATATTAAATGGCTACATCCCAAATCATATTCCTAGGGTGTTATTTAAAATCCTTGAATCTTTCTATCCATGTTAAATTCTTATATAACATTCCACATTTTAAGTTTTATGGAAAGGTTCCAACAACCATCCTTGATTATGTTCTTAAATTTGTTCAATTGTTTTCAAGGGGAGTTTATTTTGAAGATATTCTTGCTCGGTTGTTCACCCTCACTTTGGAAGGTCATGGCCAACAATGGTATTGTTATTTACCTATTTCTTCCATCCATTATTTCACAGAACTGGTTAATGAGTTTTGTCGTGTCTCTGACAAGTATGATTTTCAATATGTTCATAATAGAATTGATCATCTTTTTATGGAATCAAATGAATCTTTAGAACAATTTGTTGACTAATTTATTCACTTTTGTTATGAGTTTCCTGATGAAGATGTGTATTTGGAATCTTTGGATGAGAAATTTTGGTTCCTGGTTAGGATTTCAAGGAAGTATTTTCAACTAGATCCACTAGATGTTCCTTTCCAAGAAGAATATCAAAATTTTTACGAGGAATCTACAAATATTTTTATTCTTATTTTTTCCTCCTTTTTGTGTACCTTGTTTGTTACTATTCAAATTGAGAAATATGATAATCAAATAAATGAATCTAATTCAGGAATTATTCCTAATGGATACGAATCTATTGATGAGGAGTTAATTTTCTTCTCTTCTCTTTCTCAAGATGTTGAATCTCCTTGTTCTATCAACCATGCATCTTGTACTTTTGGTAATCAGTCTATCAATCTTGAATCCTTTAAATATGTTGAACCCCTAGAAAAAGACTATCTTGATCATTGTGTTTCTATCAATCTTCATGATTATGCTTGTTCAGGTTTTATGGATGAATCTTTGTTTTCACAGGATGACTTAGGTTTGCAAAACTTTCAATTGGAGTCAAATGTGATCATTGAGGAATTTATTTTAGTTGTATCTACCCCCACCCCTCATACCTTGTGTTAGGTTCTTGGTAGTGAATCAATTAATATAACACAAGGAGATGAAGGTTTTCAAGAAGATGACATGTTATTCATTGATGACTTCTATCAAAAACTTCCTAATCTGTCTAATAGAAATTAACCATTCCATGAATTGAGCAACTCTGATTTGGTCTCTTTTGTTAATTTGAATAATGGAGGTTGTTTAGAGATAGAACTGTCCATGTGTTCAAATTTAGAGTTTACATAATTTGAACATTATGAGTCTTGTGAGGAAGTCAAATCACTTCAATCTACAATAATGGTTATGTTAGGTCATTGTTACCCCAATGAAACTTGTGAATTTGGTCAGATCAAGATTTTCTTCCAAAATTCCATTCTTAGCATTCTTTCATGGGATGTGGACCATTCTTAAGGGATGTCTGATATCTTCATGTTGAATTATTTATCCCTCAATATGGAATCTATGATTATATGTATAAAATCCAATTGATATACCCTTCTTCATGTGAAATTTTTATCTTGAGCTTGGAAACAAGGAGAGTGTTGAATGATGATCAAACTTTTCAAATAGACACCCCTTCCCCCTCACCCTCAGGTCTGATTGAAACACTAGTACTAATATTTTCCATTCTATATGTGATTCACAATATGTTGGCTTATTGGGCCATAAACTAGGCTTGGAAGAGTTATTAGCCAAGCAAATCCGTAGCTACCGACTCTTTTGGCAATAGCCCGCGGAGCACGGACTGAGATCTCACCCGAGGTAGCAGGGGAGGGTTTTGGAACTAGGTTTCCACACCGTTGGGATGTCTTTATGTGGTCTGGAGGGGTCACAAACCATTATGTGTCCTCACGCTACTCTGGACTGTTATTGGGCTTCCGCGAGGATCCGCGTGAGTGTACTTGCACATTAATAGAATTATGATAGATCTAATCTTATTGTTATGGTCTTTAAGAAAACATTTAACTTTCAAACCCAGCGTGTGTAGTTATAAAAATATATGAATTCACATAACAGATGCAAAAACCAAAGTACAGTAGATCAGCAATATTTCAAAACCAAGTTATCTTTATTAATAACTTCCTTTCAATACAACCTTCCTTTCACCTTGTGCACATAGCTGCAAGGGTCTATGCACACAGCTATGGACTCTCTTAGGTTTCTACGGACATAGCTTGGAATCCTCTATCTACCGACTAACACCCTTGACTCGAACTTATAGACGCAAAACTCTTATTACTTTCACCAACCCATAATACATCAGATCGAATCTAGAACAAAAATAAATGCTTTCTACCCTTAGAGCCTCACTCTATTTATAGAGTCACATGGTCCATAGACCATGGGTAAACCAACTTACATTTTATTATTCTATATTATTTTTGGGCAGACAACCCCTTGACTTGACCTATTACATTTCGTGCTCCACGCATGTCAGAGATTTGCAATATTATTTCCCTAACTTCTAGGCTTTAAGCCCCAAAACCATTACGTCCGACCTTCACTACCCAACACAATATGATTTTGATCTTGCACATTATGTAGATATGTCCATAATCAATTTCTCTTTGCAAGGTTCTCAAGCTGGTTGTTTTCATGATCCTATTGTAGATTGGTTAGAATGATAATACCTACAGATTTCAATGGCTTATAATAAGTACCTTCATTTATTCAACCAAACTTTGTATCATTGTGAGTCAATGAGGTGTTTTTTTGGTGTCTCCTATCTTCATATGTCTCACCTGCATTAGATAGAGTATTCATTTACCTTACACTTTTTTCTTTGATTTCATACCTTTGTCTTTGTGTGTATATGTCTTGGTTGCCTACTTTTCGGATTGCAAATTATGTTTTATTTATTTCAATTGACAGTATCCATTGACTTAAGGGTCAATAACATCTTCTGTGACTGCATTGAAAATTCCATTTTACTTAGTCTCGATCCTCTACCCTTTAACATAGGTTAAGTTGCATTTATTCAACTACATTGTATTATTTTCCTTTCATTTTATTCTCATGATTCTCTTGTCTTGTTTTCCTTATAGGTCATGAATGGAATTTGTTTTGTTGAGATTTGAGATGATTTGTCTAAACTTTTGGAAAGACAAATTATAGTGGCGTGGAACCCTTGGCTAGTATGTGACTTTTATTCTTTAATTAGACCTTTACAAATTTCAAATTTGATGACACCTGGATGGAAAATACGATCCAATCGGTTGGAAAACCATAAGAAGAACCTAACTATCATATCTATTTAGGATATCCATTCCTAGATTAAGTTTGTTTTGCATGGTGTTATCTCACTGATCCAATCAAGTAATGAAGGGAAAGATGAAAACTAATAGTGAGAAATTCAATATCAGATGTATATATATTTGTCTCTGAAGGAACAACCTCTCATGCTCTCAATAAGAGAAGATCCATCTTCCTCCCCAGAAGAATAATAAGTTCTTAAGAACATGTGAACTTATGAAAATAAATAAACTGTGAAAAGAGAAAGGCTTCTTGCACAAAAAGGTAAATCAAGAAACAGTGTCGGGGTACTGAATATGCTCACTAGTAGTGAAGCAATGCTCGTGTTCCTATAGTGACTCTGCCAACATACTGAACATGCATGTTAGAAGTGAAACAACACTAGAGATGAAAAGTAGCACTTGATTATCTTTAACTCGCCATTACTATATTGCCCTCTCCTAGATCGAACCAATTGAGATTTGGAAAGTCTTGTAATATGTTTGAATGAGTAAGGGACTAAATGGAATTATATCTCTAATCAAGTTGAATGGGTAAGACGAGAAAATCCACCAAGTGAATGAATATTTCCTAAAGGACTAAGACTTCATACGTAAAAGTAATATCTAAATAGAGAATATGGAGTTCTTCTAGTGCATCGCCAAGTGATGTCACTAAGACAATGACCCTCCAAAACTTTTTCCCTATTCTATTTTGGAGCCTGCATGAACTATCGTTTCAAGCTATCCTCTATCGCCTTGTTATTTTTTCATGTTTTTCTAAGCATTGATCATCCTTGCAACATTCTTAAGTGTCACTTTTCATCTTAGGTCAAATTTTCTAAGTGTCATCTTCTTATCTTTGGAAGTGCTTCTGCTGTCTTTTTAAATATATGAAAAGCACTAGATTTCTTTGACATAGTTGTTGGCATTATGACTAAAGCATTGTACTTGATAGAAACCTACTTGATAAAGATGTCAACATGATGGTGGAAAAATGAGTATACAGGCCAATGCATATGTGATAGAGAAGTTGGATGAAGGAATATTAGTTTAGAGATAGAGGAAGGCTAAAGGTGTTTTTTTAATAAATATACACGGGTCCTATGAACAAAGTTCACATACATACATGGGTATGGTGAAGAAAATTCACTTACAATTTCTGCACCATAGTATTCTCAATACCAGGGGTATTTACCATGGTATTGACAGATAGTAGTGATAGAGGAAATGGATATTTGATCCTGTCAAATAATACCATCGAAATAACTATGGAATTTTCCTAAGGTATTGGCTAAGGCCTAAGATATATAAGGAGATGGAGATCAAAGTGCTAAGTGTGCATGTATTGGGTTATTGATGACTAATTTGATATGAAATAACTGTACACCAAGGAGTATGATAATGGACAAGATCTACTAGATATGAAATGACTATGAATAATCTCCTTATGGTTTGATACTTTAGTGATGATGAATTTAAGGTATTTATATGTTATGGTGTATGCTGAGATTTGGGTTTGATAGGTGTTTTGGTGTGCAGTGAATGTTTGACTCAGTAATGACAGATCTATATGCAAGTATGAGTCATAAAAATCATGTACATACATGGATCTAATTTTCGATAGTCGCCTATACATTCTATAGAATAGACAGATTTGTACACGAGTGTGAAGTATAAAAGGGTTGTACATATGCGAAAGTGCTTCATAAGATTCATGTATATCTGCTAGTATTTTTTTAGTATGAGCTAATGATAATGATTTATCTATTATATTATGTTTTTTGTTGTCTGTCAATAAAGTCTCTTATAATTATCTATGTTTCACAATATTGTCTTGCCTGAGTTGATTATGAAGTAAAGTATTAACTTGTGATGAGGCTGCTAGGTGATGATCTACACTTGGTTCAGTGATGTATTTTAGATTAAGTATCTATTTGGGTGATTGATTTAGTGTTACAGGGATACATATTCAACTATCAATATTTTGATATTTGTACGTCAATATTCTTCAACGGAAATGTGTACATATGTAGGTATGAGTAAGAACAATAGCATATATATTATTACATGTGTTTAGATAGGGTTTGGAGTGACATAATTTGGTTTCAATGATGAACAATATGTGGTATAATATTCTGACTATTGGCTTGATGGGGCCTAACCAAGGTTCAGTGTTAATTAGCCAAACAAATCCCTACACTACTGGCCCTTTCGGCAATAGCCCACAGAGTGTGGACTGAGGTCTCACCTGAAGCATTATGGGGGGATGTTATAACCAAGTTTCCACACCTTAGAGATGTCTGAGGGGTCGATTTTGTCCAACTCTGAATAGCTTCACGTAGGTCACTTCACACACTATCCTAACCTACAAGACCTTCGCGATCTGTGACAATCGCCTTTGCACAACCCTCACCAGGGGTTGAGGTGATTTTGTGCTGCCCAGGCAGCGATCTATGCTAATTCCCTAAGTTACACTATGGATCTTACTTATCTTCCTATAACTATTAGATATCTTCATGTAAACAGATACTTTGTCTCATATTATCTTAGCCAACATAATTATATAAGTTCGTGCATATAAATAGTAAAAATGCAATTCATACCCAATATACTCAATGGCAATACATCTTCTTTATTACTTCTCCAAATGGTTACAGACTCGACTCACCCTGTGCACTCAGCTATAGAGGTCTCCGCACTCAGCTGTGAACTACTAGGCCTCTATGCACTAAGCTGGAAAGCCTTCTCCTACTCTACGACCCAAGACTCAACTCTACAATTAGATAAGACTCAATTCTTCATCATTCAGTCATGACTATGATTCGGTGATTTACAACTTAGAGCCTCACTCTATTTATACAAGCCCATGGTCTGTGGACCATTGGTAGATCTCTAAATCTAACATTACATTACAAAAGTGACAGCAGACAACCCTATGACTCATTTACAAGTTCTCTCTCTGTGCCCACAAAACGCTGAGTCTTACATCGAATTTAGTCAAAATATGGGCTTTAAGCCCAAAAACGTCCCTTGGGGTATCCCGTGCCCAACAAGCTCCCAACATAAACATAATGACTTGCCCTTGAGTCACTCTGTTAGTGTAGAGATCTTTGCGTGGAGAACTCCCAACTCTATCTGAATTGCAGCAAGATCTATAGTGCAGTGTGAAGCTGCGTGTTGTACCTCCTGTAGCTATTCAGATGGGGTGGCCACCTACGTATGGCTTCAATAGACTACTATTTACTTTTCCTAGGAAGAGTTCGCCATTTAGTTTCACCAACTGCACCGCGCCACTATCTCTGATTTCCTTAATAACATACGGTCCCATCCAATGCATTTGGAGCTTCCTCAGGAATTAATCAAACTTGCTGTCATATAACAACACCAAATCGTTTACCTTAAAAGTGTGCAACTTGATATGTCAATCATGGTAGGCCTTTTCGCATTGCTTTTGTACCTGCTGATGGAATCCAATGAAAATTTATTCTTCTTTGAGTTCCTCCAACTACGCGAGCCTCTCCTCCATGGCTCTGTGGTTCATCATACATGTGAGCATTGTTATGCATAGACCAGGCAGGATATACTCCATCAACATTACGACTTCCACTCCATAGACCAGTCTAAAATGCGTATGTCCCATCAATTTCTTGCATGTTTACCTATAATCCCATAATATTGTGTGTACGCGCAGGTCCCAATCACTTCTCTATCCATCGCATACTTTTGTTAGTGCAGTCTCCAATACTTTGTTAAGCACTTCTATTGTCCCATTAGCCTGTGGGTGATATGGTGTGATTTCTGATGATTCACCTAGAAGTCTTACATTGCGTTGATCATTTTATTCAGGAAATGTGTACTGTGATCGTTCATTAAGATCTTCGGACAACTGAATCATGTCAGTACGTGGTCAAACAGAAACCTTGTGGCCATCATGGCTGTCCAATATTTTACTTGTTGTGCTTGTACCCAACACATCAGGTATTCTGTTGTAGTAATAATATATCTCGTGCTTGTCTTTCCTTGTGGTTTGATAGGTCTTACAATGTTGATTGCCCACTTCTCAAAGGGCTACAACATCATTTGTGGATTCAAAGGCAACTCATCCCTCTACAATGGCTTACCCATTCTTTGACATACATCACATGCCTTGCAATGTGCTTTTGAATCCTGATGAAGGGTTGGCCACCACAACCCTGCACGAAGAACCTTCTGCGCAGTTTCTCTCCCTACATAATAACCTCTCCCCCGGCCCCCATGTGCATCTATGAGGATGATACTTCTTTCAAACTCTGGTACATATATTCATAGTATCTCATCATTCCCCATCTTTTATAGGTGCTCCGCAATGACAGAAAAATTTTCGCGTGAACCACTAGTTCCTTCTTCTCCTAGAAAGAGTAACCTTTCAACGTAGTTCCAATTGTTAGAAAGTGAATTATATCTTCAAAATGTCCATCTGCTATGCGCATGACAAAAAGTTATGCATCGGGTAGTCCTTCCTCCAAGTTAGTAGGTTCCTCCCCCGTCTCAATGTGCGATAGCTGATCAGGTCCTGTGTTCAGTCATCTAGGCTTCAAAACAACTCAAAATCATATCCTTGGAACAATAAAATCCACCTGCATATGCACCCCCCCAACAAAAGCTTATTAACCAAGTATTTTAGTGTGGAATGATCTATATATATCTTGAAGTGTCCCCCTAGAAAATAGTGGCGATATTTCTAGAGTGCGTACACCATAGGCAGTCCCTCGCGTTCAATGGTGGAATAGTTCTTTTCTACTTTAGATACTCTCCAACTCACAAATGCAATAGGGTGATCCAAGCCCTCTCCACCATCCTGTGTGAGAACTACCCCCAGTGCTATACACGATGTGTCAACATGCACATGGAATTCTTTCTTCCATTTCAGGAAGACAAGAATTGGCGCAGTAACCATCTTTTCCTTCAATAAATCTAGGCTTTTCTTACAGTCATCATCCCAGTCGAGCATGACATCCTTCCTCAATAGTTTTTCCATTAGCACGGTGATTTGAGTGTAAGTTTTGATAAACTTTTTGCAATACCTCGTAAGTCCCAAGGTAGCATGCAGCTGTTTCACACTGCAAGGTGATTCCAAATTCATAATCATCATGATTTTTGTGGCGTCTACCATCAGCCCTTGTTTGCAAACCAAATGTCCTAATACGTTCCCAAAGGGAATGAGAAACATACACTTCTTGAGGTTAAGCATGATTTGGTATCTTCAGCATGTATCCAACATCAAGCACATGCTCACCACATGGTTCCTAACCAACCCAAATATTGTCTAGTCATCAAAATAGACCTTCAAGAATTTATGAAAATATTCCTTGAAGGCTGCAACAACTACGCACGAAAATATGGTTGGTGCATTCTTCAATCCAAACAAAATTTCAATGTATTGAAATAAACCCTACTCCATCATGAAGGTTGTCTTGCTCCTATTTTTGGGCAGTGGACCCCCCCATAGTGGGTTTTTGGGGCTTAAAGCCCGGTTTTGGGTCAATGTAATGTAAATACACCAGAAAATGTGGGCGCGAAGTGCGAGAGTCTAGGGTAGTCCACCCTAAAATATTGTAATTTAATCTAGAATGTGTTGGCCCACCAATGGTCTGCAAACCATGGGAATGTATAAATAGAGTGAGGCTCTAAGGGTAGAAGTCTATTTTCAGTCTAGATCTTAAGTGATATCGGTTTTTGAATGTGAAATTAGCTCTGAGCCTATAAGTATGTGGTTTGAGTCACAGTAGTAAGAAGAGGCTCTACAGCTGTGTGCATAGAGGCCTAGTAGAGTTCGCAGCTGTATGTGTAGACCCTTGAAGCTGAGTGCGTAGGGCGGAGTTGGGATTGTAACTAAACAAAGGTCTAATAAAAGATAAGTTGATTATGAAATATTGTGCATCTACTCGTAGATCTGTGTGTTTATGCTTATGTTATATTGTTACACATCTCTTTACAGTTTATGTTTGTGGGCACTTGTTATGAATATTGAATGATTGATAAAGACTACTAGGCCCAAAAAATTAAATCATATCTATAATAATAACATAGTAAGGGTAAAGGATTTAGATAGTGCCTCTTTGCACTCTGTACCAGAAGGTCAAATAGCCACACAGAATAGTGCAAGCATGTAGGATTGGTTCACGAACTTCCCAAACCTCATCAAGGCATCACTAAGGTGTGGAAACCTAGTTCGAGCACCTCCCATACTACTTTGGGTGAGACCTCAGTCTGCGCTCCATGGACTATTGCCGGAAGGGTCGATAATTCAGGGATTTGTTTGGCTAAATCACTTCTGAACCTGGGTCAGGCCCCAACAAGCCAGCAAATGGTTTCATTGACGAGATCAGGATCTGCCTAAGGGATGTCTAATGTCAGAACATTGGAACTCCATAAAGAAGGAAATTAAAGTGTGTTTGGATCAAAAGCTTCACGAGTTCGTGACACAGAAAAATAGAACTCTACAGGCATCTGAGAAAATATGGATATATCACTACGTATATATGGAAATCCATGAGATCTTTTTCGTGTCCTTATCTTATGAACTGTACGAGTGGATTGCGAGGCTAGCCGATAGCTATGGGAGGTACAAGCTCGATCAACAAATAGTATGGACTCTAAAGTTAGTGTGTAGGCTAGAGGCATTAGAAGATAAGATCATGTGGGCCATGGACCATTGGCTTGACTAGATAATAACGGGGATTTATCACTTACTTAGTTCACGGTAGACACAACTGTGAGCTATAGTGAAGCAAAACAATGGTTTCTCAAGGGACCGTGAGGTAGGTACATTAAATCCTTCAATACCTAGATTAAGATGTTGTTATGTGAAAAGTAGGTTATGCGAATACATTGATGTTTTGAATGAAACGGAGCGAAAAGATCTACAAAGTTATCGAAGGATTAGGAAACAGTTGCTTAATTTCACCTTTGCAAGAGAGCGAGGAGGAGCGCACTCGGGTTTCTCCAAGAAGTGCAGTCAGTTTGATAAGGCAACACATTCCGTAGTTATCACCTGCACTTTCGCCATCACCCACTTCACCTACTTCACCCCCATCTTCAACCACCCCACCTCCACCAAACTTGCAGTTCATCATGGTGAGCATGATCAAGCTACCCATATTCAGAGGAGTAGGGAATGAGGATTCAGACCAGTTCTGATTCATGGTAAGAGTAGTGTGGGAAGCACATGGGGTCCCTAATGACAACATTAAGAGGGCCACATTAGTGAGCGCTCTGCAAGATCGCATGTTGACATGGTATAACAAGCACTTGAATGATCACCCAAATGTAGGAATAGTGGTGATCCAGAATGTGCTGAATAGAGAATTTAGCCAGCCAAAATCAGAGACATAGTCAATAATTGAATTTAAAGATATCCTGAAGCTTCTAGGTGAGACCCCCTGGGATCTAGGTCAGAGACTGAAAAATATGATCTGCGAGGCTAATATGACGCTAACGAATGTGCAGCACCATGCCTGGTTTGTGGCATCTTTGGTACCACACTTGAGGACGACGCTATCACAACTGAAGCTTTCAACCTAGGTAGAAGCATTGGAAGTGGCAATGAGGTTGCATGAAACGCTGATATAGGATCTGAGATTGGGAGTCAAACAAATTGACGTGCAAGTATAGAATCTATGCTTAGAGATGTAGAGTTTGAAACATGATAGGGTGCCATGGTGAAAGGAACGCGAAGAAGTATGGTGCATAAAATGCGAAGACCAGGGCCAAAACAAGGATCATTATCCAGTATTCACGAACTACTTGGCAATAGGGGGACCAATGCTATTGAGACCAGAAGCATAAGCAGGGCCAAGTGCGGCACCCGCGCTATGGTGCATGACCTGTTAGTGGGAGGAAAGAACGTGACGAACAACTTCCATTTGTTGCAAAAGTATACATAGACCCCCCAACAAGTGTTTTGTCATTTTTGTAGATTGGTGGGCAGGGATGAGCATACTTGTCGCAGCTACGAGTTAATGAAGGAGCTGACCCAAGCATATAGAATGCAGACAAAAACACGAGGCTTCGACCCAGCCATGGGGATGGTGCGCGCTAGATTTTAGGGTCGAGGTCGGGGACGAGGAGGAATGGGGCTACGAAGGGGCCATGGATAGTTAATATGCTATAATTGTGGAGGAACAAGGCACTAAGCTCGTGATTGTACCAACCTAACAAGAATATCTTGTTTGTACTATGAGCATTTTGATCATGAAATGGTAGATTGTCCTATGTCAATCGCACAAATGCGTGAGAAAGGGGTACTATAGCCTAATCGAGCTTAGAATATGCAAATGACGAGGTCTAAACCACGCAAAGAAGACCCCAACATGAAAATGGTGCTCAAAAGCAGCGCAACGACAAGGGAAGATAAGGGGAAGTAGCCCAAAGAAGAAACATGGGTTTGCAAGGCTCCTACAAAGGAAGCTTAGTTTGACTTGGAACACACCAAGGAGATGTTTATGAAAGCTAAGAAGAGCTTTGTGGAAGCCTCTACTACAGGTAGTAAGGATCAACCAGAGATAGCGATGGATCCTTCTATGCTAACTACCCTCTTAGAGACATGCATGAAATTTCTGCGTGATAATAAGGTGGTTAAAGGACTACAAAAGTTGATAACTAGGTGTGTAGGGTTAGGGGAACCGCACATAGTCCAGAAGCTAGGACAGCATGCATTATGCACCGGGAGGGAAATGAGATTAACGGCACAGATTGACGAATATGAGATGGATCAGGTAATCCTTGACTTGGGTTCGGATGTGAATGTGTTACGAAAGAAAACATGGGAATGCATTAGTAGGCTCGTATTGCAATGGTCCCCGATTCAATTGCAAATAGTGAACCAACAAAAGATTTTGCCCATGGGGAGGTTGCAAGGGGTAACAATGGATATCGAAGGCTTGAGCACACAAATGGACTTTGAAGTAATATAGATTGTTGATGACAACAATCCTTATCCCACATTTCTAGGAATCGACTAGGCCACTGATATAAATGGAGTCATCAACCTGAAGAAGTGAATATGGTATTCAAGAAAAATTCTCTACGTGTAGTAGTTCCACTAGATCCAGCCGAAGGAGAGTGTTACACTGAACCTATGTGCAACAATGACAATGACGATGAGCTAGATTGTATTTACTAGATAATGGCACAAGACCAGGATTTGGTGAACCCGACAGCAAATGGGAGAATCTCACGGGAGCGCAATAGTTCCTGTACTTCGGATTCATATGAAGAAATAGAACACTGGTAAAACCAGTTGCATGAAGTAACAATGTTGCATTGCAACATGATGATTAGATCATTGTGTTGCATGATGACTAAAGCAAGGGAACTACCAACATATGATGGGGTAACAAAAGTGGATGCATTCTTAGACAAAATTGAAATTGAAGTACCGGGACAGCAACAGTGTGGTGTGCTAGAATGGGCGTTGCGTGCAACACCCGCACGATGGGGGAATACACATCAGAAGACTATGGGGAACTAGCACGAATGTAGAAGATGGATGTGCTTACGGTGTAGAAGTCCCCAGTGTCAAACGTGAGTTGGGCAGTGAAGACGAAGTAGTTTGCACGCTCACCTGTGTCGATGGGTGCAAAAAAGTGTTGTGTAACCATACCCCAAACTAAGGATTGAAAATCAGAACTCAACGCAGGGAATGCAATGTATGCCACAAAAATTCCACATCAATGTAGGTTTTAACCCTGTACAGAAATTTCCTGCATAGGAATTCTAAAACAAAGAAAATGAACAATGCCAGAGCATAACACATAAAACACATATGCATATAGATTTTCCCTTGGATCCCAAAACCGGGACTACCAGCCTGATTTTTCATTATATTCCTTTCAATGTTACAATACATATTTATACATGCCGAAGCATCCAATACCATGGACCGAAAAACCATCGCGTCCAAAACCATGGACCGAAAACCATAGGTAGGTTTGCCCAACCTAATATACGGTCCAAAAAAAATTTCCAGGGGCACTGCCTCAGACCTCGTAGAGGGGGGCTACCCACCCCACTCTAACCCCCCGTTCACTACGTGGGTTAGTCGTGGAAAGAATATAACACAACCCAACACGGGCAACACCCCAGGAAAATTGTTTGTGGACCCTATATTAGGTTGGGCGAACCTAACTATGGTTTTCAGTCCATGGTTTTGGACACGATGGTTTTTTGGTCCATGGTATTGGATGCTTCGGCATGTATAAATATGTATTGTAACATTGAAAGGAATATAATGAAAAATCAACTGGTAGTCTCGGTTTTGAGATACAGCAGGAAATCTCTGTGTATATGTGTTATGCTCTCGCATTTTTATTTTTTTGTGATTTAGAATTCGTATGCAGGTAATTTTTGTACGGGGTTAAAACCTACATTTGATATTAGAGTTGTTTTTGTCTTCAAGGGGACGCCTTTGTTGCTGAGGGGTTTCGCTCGGGCCTGTGGTAGACCCTGTTCAGTGCGAGATCTGCGAGATCGATTCTGGTGGTGAAAGAAGATGGCGAGCAACGAAAAGATAGAGATTGAGAAGTTCAATGGTCAGAGTTTTGACTTGTGGAAACTCAAGATGGAGGATCTATTGGTGGATAAAGATCAGTGGATCGTAGTAGATCCGAGTACAAAACCAACGGGAGTGACCGATGAAGAATGGAAGAAGTTGGATCGGAAGGCAAAGAGCACAATACGATTGTGTGTCTCAGATTCAGTATTGTTGAATGTATCAGGGGAAGCTACGGCGAAAGCTTTATGGGACAAGTTAGGGACTTTGTACCAATCTAAGTCTCTGGTGAATAAATTGTTCCTGCGGAAAAAGCTGTATAACCTGAGGATGAAAGATGGAGA
>APFE030379149.1:13913-34211 GCA_000404065.3 Pinus taeda | reverse complement strand
CCATGGACTAGATTGTTATTAATACCATGCAAAAAAACATTATTAACCCTAATATTAGTATTAATAAAAATAAAAATGGCACATGGAATTGACCCATGGTATTCAGCAAAATGGAACATGGTATTGACCCTTGGTATTCACCTGGAATGCAGCCTATTTAAATGGGGGAATTAAACCAGCATAGATCCATATTTACTCTGGATCTACTAACCCCCGAGAGGTATCAAATATCGTGATATGCAAACTAGAATAGAGTGAAAAAATATTTGATCCCTCTTGGAGCTTGGTGGATCAAGAGTAAAAATGGATGTTGTAATTTGATGTATGTTAAACATTTTAGCTTGGTTAAAATAAAAAATAAAATAAAAATCAATTATTAATTTTATTAATTTTTATAAAATACTAATAGTAATTTTTAAGCTCCAGGTTTATGATAACCCATGGTATTGACCCATTGTAATACCATGGTATTCATGTGATAATAGACTATTTAAAGGGGAAATTCTATCGTCTTAGATCCATCTTAATTATGGGCCTACCAAGTGCTCAGAGGCATAAATAGATTTCATCCCCCTAAAAGTGGTAGATGTGGAGTTATGATGGATATAGGTTGGTTTTTATGATAATGAAGATATTAAATAGAATTAGGAAATTATATTGTAAAATCATCTTAAGGTGAATGGTTAAAGCTACATTTAGTCACTTCACAAAATTTAGTAAGAAATACCAATATCTCCATTAATATTGGTTTTTAACTTTTTCTGATTTAACAAAAAAAAAATTCAAAACAATGAAACCTTATCACTTTTTTCTACATCTCCCTTGTAGAATATTTCTCACCATTTTTCAAACATTCTCAATATGATATCTTCATGAAAAAGTTTAGGTACTGATGTTGGATTAGTTGTTTGAAAAATAATTTGGTTTGTACAACCTTTCATCTTCTGTTATTCTTAGTTTGTCCTAATGATCTATAGGGGTTGGAGCCACTGCACCATATTTTCCTAAAAGGTGGAGATTGTTCACCAAAAAGGAAATTAGTCTACATGCTACAACGCTGTTAAAAAATGTGAGACCTATGAGGGTAGTGAATTATGCTAATAAGCAATTTAGATTGGGAGAGACGTAATTAAATTTTATTATTTAATTGAAGATTTCCAATTAAAATAATAATAAATCTACATTTACATATGCATATATTGATTGGAAGGATTCTCATAATGGTCACTTCTTTCAATTAGATCCCCTTTAAGCCTTTGGGATACCTAATACTTTCTTATATAATATAGTTGAGGGTTGCTACTTGTTGGCGTGTTGGGGTAAACAAACTTGATGTGTTGTTTTCTATCTCACAGTTGGAGTCTATGGAATAAGAAAGAAATTTGATAACTTGAAAAAAATGGTAGCTTGACAAAAGTTGTAGAGAAAATATTAATCTCTCCTACCTTGACAGAACTCGTCAATATCAACACCTATAAGAACTTTGTTGTGGAATATTATCAAAACTAATAGAAGGATATGAAAGAGTGTATTGTAAGAACCTTGACAAACACGGCCACTGAAACTTGGAACATTGTTTGTAGGAAGAAAAAATTATGTTTCTTTTTTCCAAACATGTATGTTCTTATATTACAGTTTAATGAATATGTTTTCTTATTATCATATATGGTTTCATACTTTAACAAAACATTCGCCAAGACATCACAATGTTTTATTATTCAATAAAATATTTGCCAAGATCTTACAAGATTTTATAATTCATTGAAAGATTCTCCATCATTGTCCAAGATAATATAATTTAGTGAGAGATTCGCCAAAAAAATTATATATACATATTATATTATTGATAAAATTGCCTCCCATTTTTCCTATGTATCATGGGGATTAGCCCATTTATTATACATATAAATTTAGGGTGGTTCTTAAAATTTTCCCTGGCCTTCACCTTCTTGCTGATCTCTTTCTCAACTAGTGCCTTGAACTTTACAAACTTTGAGAATGTCTCATCCTTCTTTCACATGAAGAAGATCCAACTCTTCTTTGAGAAATCATCAACAAATATAACATAATACTTATGTCTAGCAGTGGAAGTTGTCGAGAAAGGTCTACAAACATCAAAGTGGACTCTTTCCAAGATTGCATGTGCTTTTTGTCTCGATCATGGAACGTGGATTTCACATACTTCCCTAAGGTACAACCTTTGCGTACATCCTACTATTCAAGAGCTCTTTTAGGGAGGCCAATGGTTATTTGCTGCATAATTTTCAAGGCGCCATGATGCAAATGGCCCAATTTCCTGTGCTAGAGCTCACCGACATCGCGACTATGCACTTTCTCTACCTTACTTCTTAATGCAATACAATCTTACATATCCAACTTGTACAGGTTCTTCACCCAAACCCGGATCTGCTTTGCTTTTCCAATGGCTATGTGCCTCAAGAATGCTTTCCCTTTGCTGAAGATCAAATTATAATCACAATTTTCCAAAACTACTACAAAGATGAGATTCTTCTTTAGGCCTGGAACAAACATGACATCTTTGAGGCAGAGAGGAGATCCCAACTCCCTCTGAAAGGTCACTGTGCCAATCCTGGTAGCATTGTACCTTCCGTCATCCCCAAGCTCAATATGCATCTTGAGATATTTCTTCTCCAGGTAACTAAAAAACTCTCTACACCCTATCATGTGGAACAAGACACCATAATCCAAGTACCACACACTCCCCATCGCAGTGCTCACCATGCATGCGATAAGGGTGACTTTTAGCTCAAATTGTGAAGCCAATGCCTCACCTGCTACTCCTTGTGAGTTCTTCTTACTAGACTTTTTGTGTGGACTCTTTGTAGGATAGTGCATGAATTCATGACAATTGAAGCATATTATTTTGGACAAGTCTTTATTCTTTCCCTCTTGGCTAGATTCTGGTTTGGTTTGAGATTTCTTCCCTTTTCCCTTATTTCCATTTCCAACCAATGCAAAATTTTCTTCATCCTCTGAACTCTTCTTGTACCAAGTTAGACCACAACCTTTCCCACTTTAGTAAATTTTCCCATCCATTCATCGAGTCCTGGTAGCTATGCCAGCTTTTGGGAAGGCCTAGAAGAGTTAGGCTCACCAGGTTGTCTTCTGCAACAGTAACACCAACCCCTCCAAGCTCGTGCCAAACTTGTGTTTGGTGATATACTGTGGGATACTATCATTCTTCTCCATTTTTATTTTTCGAAGTTTGTCTTTGAGGGCTAGTTTTCTATGATCACTGTTATTCTTGAATATCTCTGTCACTGCCTTCCACATTGCGAAAGGAGTTTCTTTTCCATGGATATTTGAGACAATGTGGTCTCGCACTCCCTCCAAGATTATTCTCCTCACCTTGGCTATCTCTTTCTTCCATTGGGGTAGGTTTTGTGCTTCAGATGCATGTGGTTTTGCAACGTCTGTCTTGACATATTCCAATAATCCTCTATCATCAAGCATTGCCTCCATGTGATCCTTCCATGCAATGAAATTTGAGATGCCTTCCAAGGCATACTCTAATCTCAACCCATTGAAGGTCATCTTCCCAACTCCGAATAAATCCTGCTACACTGAAGCTACAAATTCGAACCTCTTGAGGAACAACTTTGAAATTCCTATTCTAATGTGAATCCAACTTTGATATCATGTAGAAATATGATGTATAATTGCAACTTCTCAAAAATTTTGATCTAAAATCAAGAGACACAATCCTACTCTATTGATCTATGGAATTCAATTCACAATTTAGAACAACAATCAAACACATGTAATAAGAAACAACACACATGCACAATATTTTTCAAGGGAAAGCAACTACTAAAAACCCCTTATGTATGCTTGTATTAATCAAATGAATAGATATGTATTACTATTGCTTGCTCAATTTGAGCACAACCTACAAGTGAATAAACTATCTCTCTGCTCAATGAGAAGCTCTAAGCCAAACTTAGTAAAAATTTGCCTCAGCTTGAGCCCCTATTTCCTTGCACGAACCTTGAGGAATTAAGCCCCTATTATTTAGGAATTTTCCTCTAATTGATTGTGCAATTCCCAAGGTTGATAATTTGGTTGCATGCAACACCTATACACTCCATAATAGTCTACAACTAATGTTACACAGCCTTGGAATCTCCATCATAGTTGGGGAACTCTAATTCTTTGCATGCACTAGCTATTTTGGGTTGATTGATTAGTTAACTAGATGATCACCGAGTTAGATTGTTGTTCCACTACACAACTGACCTTCCACTAGTCCTATCAAAAATTAGAACTAGTTTATCTCAGTGTTGAAAATATCGGTATCAGGAAAATATCGGCGAAGGTCTAGAAAATATCTTATCAGCAATATCGGCGAAAATATCGACAAAATATCGGCAAATATCGGCAAGCATAAAAAATGCATAATATATTTATTTTTTTTCAGATTTTTAAACATATAAAGCAATAACAACATGAAATAAACACATTGGCACATAAATATGAAGAAAGCACTGATATATATGATGTCAAATAGAAATGATACATCAAAGGCAATACCAAATCCTGCTAATCCCTAATAATTGTCCATTCAAGGACTCAAATGTGGAGAACCAATACAAAATAACATCACATATATAAAAGTATCTCATCATCATGAGTTATATGTAGCATAACAAATAAAACTAGCAGCTATCTATCTGAAATCACTGCCCTCTCCCGCTTTTACTGGAAAACATGATGGGCTGTTTGCCAGGCCTGCCCCTAGTAGTAGAAGGCCCTGACCCTGCCTCTGCACCTAATGTCAAATAATGAGTGCTAGGTATGGGGCTATGCTCTCCTATATCTATAGCAGATGGTGTTGATGCTGATGCTCCCGCAGTGTCCTCCTCCTCCTCCTCCTTCGAGTCCTCCTCCTTTGAGTGTTGCTACTCCTTTGAGTCCTCCTCCTCCTTTGAGTCCTCCTCCTTTGAGTGTTGTTGCTCCTCTGAGTCATCCTCCTCATTCTGCCCCTGTTCTAATGGATCATCTAGCACTAGCTCTAACCATGAAGATGACTCCTCCAAGATGGGCTCCTCAGACTCCACCCTCCACGAAGACAATACATCAATATTGTCTAAGGAAATGGCATCTGGATCCATTGGTGATTCTATTTGCCTCACTTGAAGTCGGATGTTGTAATGCACATACACCAAATCATTGAGGTGTGCGAACTCCAACCTGTAAGAGTGTCAAAAAAAGTAATGAGTCTTGACTCTTGACACTTGAAGGTCATAAATTAAAAATTAAAAATTACAATAAGTGTAATTGCTCAACTGAAGGCTGGAGCTCAAAGTTATACATGTTGCACTTTTTTGCGTGTATTTTCTCAAATACACTCTAATTGCGCTCACATGCTGAAGAGCTACATGTTTGACTCAAGATTCATATGGCCAATTTTTGCAAATTTGGTGCCCTTGCACCATAGCTTCGCCACCAAATATCTACAACAAAATAATGAAATAAAAAATTCAAAAACTTAAAACATAATTAAACATTCAAATAAAAGTTACATAATTGAATTTAAAAAAATAGAATTATAAGTAAGGAAATTCTAAATTGAAAATTCTAATTTCTAATGAGTGATGAATTGTCACTTACGTGGCATGAAGAGGGTCATTTCCCTAATAGCATCATCGAAACCAAATAGGCCAACACAATCCTTATAAGATTGTATTTTGCAATTGATTTTGCTACGAAGCTCAGGATCAAGTACCATCCTCTGAATACAGGAATGGGGCCCTTCCAACACCTCCCCATCAAAATCAAAGCCGCATTTGTATGAAAATGTGGGGTTGAGGAAGAGTGTTGCTGCATGAATGGGTCGATGAAGCATCCTTGTCCATCGACTATCAATCACATCCCATAACATCATCTGCCTATCAAGGCCAACAAAACCCTTGTCTGCATAATAAGAACGAATGGCCTCCTTGGCCCTGTCCATGCCCTCATACAAATAAGCCATTGCAGGCTTCTCCCCATCCACCAATCTGAGAACCTTTACTATAGTTTCACTAACTGCACATGCTTCTTCTACTCCATGCCAAAACGTCTCAAAGTACACCACTTTTGCAATGGCTTTCCCGTCCTATCTCTTGTTGTATCTACAATTACGCCAATCATCAAACACAAACATTTGCTTCAACTCGAACTGACATCGAAGCAAAGACTGAAGAGTAATAAAGTTTGTGGCAAAACGTGTGATCACAGGATGCCACAACTCCTTGTTTCTAGTGAACCTCCTCATGAGGCTAAGAACAAAAGCATGTTTATAAATAAACTTGGGGATGCTCCTAGCCATATCAACTGCCTCCTTGATGAAGGAGAGTTTCCCCATATCCTCAAGCAACAAATCGAGACAATGTGCTGCACACGGAGTCCAGAACAATGTGGGATGCCTCTCTATAAGCATCTTGCCGGTAGACACATAATTAGCTACATTGTCTGTTATGACTTGCACCACATTCTGCACACCAATCTTCCGAATGAACCCATTTAACAACTCACATATCGTTGCTACATCTTTGATATGTTCTGATGCATCCAATGATTTAATAAACATGGTACCTTTAGGACAATTACCAAGAAATTTAGAAGGGTCCTACCCTTCATATCTGTCCAACCATTAGACATCATTGTGCATCCAGTAACTTCCCATGTCTTTTTCAACTCTACAAATCTAGAGTTGATGTCCTACTTTTCTGCTTGAAGAATTGGCCCCCGCAACTCCTCATATGTGGCACTTTTGTACCTTGGGCCCACAACAACAATAGAATCACACATTGGCTGCCAAAATGGATTGGTTTTGGTGATGCTGAGAGGTAAGTTGCTCCAAAAAATACACCTCCCCATGACTCTATCTACTTCTTGCTTCTCCTTCTTTTTAACAAGCGATTTTATGCCAGGTTGTGCTCCAGGTCTTGTTCGTAGAACAAAAAATGATGACCTCGCACTAGTAGTAGCAGGTGATGATGTGCCAGTTGTGGAGCCCCTCCCACTACCCTCAACATCAAAATCAGGAGAAGATATCCCAAAAGATCTACCTGCACGTTTAGCTTTCTTTCTTTCTGCCTCTTCCTTTTTGTCTTTTTCATCAATTGCCTCAAGAGCTTTTTGTATAACCTCCGGACTAGAAACCGTACAAATCCCAACATCATGTCCACTGAGTCTAGCAAGATGGTATTTCAATCATGTAACCCCACCTGTCATCCTGGTCCCACACAATTTGCATGTAAGATATGCACGATTTGTCCCACCATCAGGGTTCCAATACTCCCAAAATGGGTCCAAGGCTTTTGGCATATTTGTATTTTGTAGTGGGCTAACTCAAACCTAGGGCACCAAAAAAAATTTGGAATTAGTAACTTAATAAGTAATAACCAAATCATTTTACAAAAAAGTTTTTTTGCTACATTATTTGCAATTTTGCAATGTGAATTGAAAATCGAAAATTCATAAATTCATTTGAAATTTCATAAATTCAAACATAGAATTTACTTTTAGAAATAGGCAAATGGTAAACCTACCTCATTCTTCACATTGCACAATAAGAAACTAATTTCTAAGGTGAAGAAATTTTATAGAGATGAATCCCTAATATATAATAAAATTAATAAATAGCCTCTGCAACTATGAACTCAAAAAAAAATGGATTTTGCTCTCTAAATATGGAGAAAACTTAAAAACTTAAAAACCTTACATTTGCTCATGGGCATGAAAATCTTTTCAAATGGAAAAAAAATTCAAGCAAAATGATTGTAGGCAAATACGCAAGCAAGAAAAATCCTAAAACTACAAAAAATTCATTAAAATAGGGGTTTATTTGAACATACCTGTTAATGGAAGAAATGAAATTATCTCACTGTTCTTGAAGCTTAATCAATGAAATCTTCGTTGTTGGTGGTGATAACAACTATGGAACTCTCAAACCCTCCTTGGCAGCAAGCACATAGCTCTCCCCTTCCTTCTCCAACAATCAAAAATGAAAATGATTCATAAAAAACCAAAATCCAAATTTTATAACCCGCACTGATATTTTCTACTGTCTCCTGGCGATAAATTAGATCGTCGCGTGATATTTTGCCGAAATATCGGCGATATTTCATAAATATAGCGATAATTTTGGGAGCCAAAAATATCGCGATATTTTCTCGGTGATATTTCGGCTTTCCGAAAATATCGCGATATTTACGAATATCGCCGATATTTCAGCGATATTATCAACACTATTTTATCTAAAAACAACTTGAAATAACTGATCTTGATTGCTATAAATTAGCAATTGCACATGCTTAATTAAAATTCAAGCCCTCTAACTCAAATTTACTGAGTAAACTAAGTGACACAACCCATGCCACACAAGTTAACTACATCCAAGTTGTCTGTTGATGTGGAAATTTGAATTTTCTCAATTTGACCAAGGCAAAATCAAATTGAGACTTTCTTGCTACATTTCTCAACACCCGACTCCCTCTTTCCTCTGCATCATGATCAAACTTTCTTTCTTTCAAGGTATCATGGAGCCACCTTCTCTCTTCAATCTTGTGACAGGTTCCAGGCCAATCTTTTTGTTCATCACTTTCTTCTTTGATATGAAGGCATTACATTGAACCTTCCCAAACTTCAAGTTGATCATAACTTCTTGGAAGTAATATTCCTTTGACCTCTGGGTTATCTTCTCGTGCTACTACCTTTTAATCCCAAGGTTTCCATATCTTGACTTCACAGTTGCCAAATATTGAGCTTCCCTCAATATTCTTCATCGATATAGTTGAACTTGCATCAACTATCATCATATATTCCTGAAACATTCTTCCAAGTAGAAAAATAATATGTTAACCAGATAACCAACAATAATGAAAATTAGACTTACCTCACCATGTTGACCTTCTCGTTCCATTGACATCTTCTTGGTCCATATCCATATGAATATTCCTTTATGCATCAGAGTTCCCAAGGATCGAATTTGATTACCAAGTTACAACTTCTCTTCCAGAGACTATACTAGATGTTAATTATTATTATATATCTTCCATAGAAAGTTTTATATTGTTTTATACACCCTTAAGTAAGTTAGATCCTATTCCTTTCAAACATCATATACCTAAGTATATTTTATGACCAACTTTCTTTCCAGAAGATTCTACATGAATCTTATCCATAGTTTTATATCCAACATGTCTTATGCTTTCATCCGATCATCTAGTTATTCATATATCTCACAAAGAGCTTGCATCCTGACCTGTTGCATTCTTTTATCCCTTTACTAGTATTGATTCCACATTACATGGAATGCCTACTAACCTTTGTAATAACGCTTTTCCCAAAGACCTTCCAAAATGACGATCTTTCCTTAAGCATGATGACAACCTCTAAAATTATGTTAGATAATACATGGATGAACATTATGCAAAAATGGTTTATCTATCCACTATCTAGATGATCTCTACAAAGCAACTTAATCATGTAAATTCTAGACATGGTACTATCATATGCTTCTTTCTATGATGCCATGCAAAACATAATATCCTAAAACAAATACTAGTCTTCATAAAGAACCTAACAGTCAGTAAAATTTCTTTAGTACTAAAGATCCTTCACTTATTCCTTCTTTTCCTTCTTCTCAGGTTCTCCCACTACCTCGACTACATGAGCTTCACTCCTTTCCTTTCTCTTGTTGTTCTGCTTATTTGGGCAGTCCCTTTTAAAGTGTCCAAATTCATTGCATCCAAAACATTGCACTTTGGACATGTCTTTCTTCTTGGACTTAACAAAATTTCGCTTCTTAAACTTCTTGACTTGGGCTAGAAAGGCTTGAGATTGCTCATCTGATCCAATATCATCCTTGACCTCGATCCTTGATTCCTCCAATATGCACTGTGTCCACAACTCATCAAAGGGAGTTGAATCCTTCTTGGAGTATATGCTTGATGTAAAGCTACTCCATTCTGGTGGCAATGCATTCTGAATACAAAGATGGTTACCTTAGAATCAATAATTGGCTCCCCAGGTCCTTGTAGATGGTCTCTTAGTTGAGAGACTCTCATGAGAAAGGATGTTACATCCCCATCCTTTGATTTCTTCATTCTGTACAACTTGTTCCTCAATGACATCTTTTGTCTTGTTGTACTTACCGAGTACAAATTCATTAACTTGTCATACATAGCCTTGGAAGTCTTTAAATTAGCAACGAATGGAACAAGAGAATCTTTAATGGATTCCACTATGATCCACTATCTCAGGTTCAGTAATTCGCCCAGTAACATATCCCATTACTTCTTGTTCTATGAGTATCAAGTCAATTATTTTCTTCCAGGCTAGATAGTTTGATGCCCCAATGGGCTTATTGCTCTCCTTGCAGAAAGAACCCATGTGACTTGAAGATTAAGGCATGATGTAATAATATTTTACTTACTTGAGTTCAATATTCTCCTTGATGATGTATTCAACCTTCCTTGATGCCTTTAATATTATTGAAGAGTCTTCAACAATGTCTTTAAAATATGTTTCCAAGGATGCCTCCAATAACAACTTCTAAGATCCTCGATACCTTCTTCAAAGGTGCCTTTCAAATAGATCTTCTTCAACACTCTTCTTGAAGTCTTATATGCGAGATTGATGTAGAATTGATCTTCTTAAAAAATCCTCCTTCCTCGAATCTTTTCTCAAATGATTTTTCTAATCAAATTCTTCTTGAAGAGCTTCCTTTATCCTTCCCCTTGACTAGTAACCTCTTCTAGTGTCCTTTCGACTACCTTCCTTGTCCACCTTAGCTCTGATTCCATGTTGGAAAATGTATAGTGGCAGCTACTAATATTATTTTCCTTAAAATTAATATTTGCTTGTGACTTATTAGCTTTCTTATGTTCTTTTAGTTATATCTTTCATTAGAAAAATATTAAGAACATAAATTGCAATAATAAAGGACACAAATATTAGGCTCTTAGTCATGGAAAAACCCATTTAAGGGGAAAACCTAAAAACTCTTATTTTCTTATAATCTACTTCAAATGAGATACAAAGACCCAAATCCTAGACCAAGTCCTTCTCTTAGTACCAAGCCATCCCTTCCTCAAGTCCTTCCAGATTCTGCACTAAACTACTACACACTGCAACTTTGACTTGACAGCTTCAATATTGCAACTCATCCTGCAACTTCGACCCTACAATTTCGGCCTTGCAACTTCCTAAGAAACCTAATACATCCTCCTCTTGAAACCTTCCTAGAGCAAGACGACTCTTCCTAAGGTTAATGAAATCTAGACAAAGTATTCTCTCTTCCAACTACAAGTTACTACACTTCGTCCTCTTGCAACTTCAGCCTCTTCCTACAACCCAAAAACCCTATAACTTCACACATGTGAGAGAGATAGAGCCCAAAAACAAGAGATTTCATCCTTCCAACTTCTTGACTTTCGCTCTTCTTCTTCTTGCTTCCCAGCTACATATCGAACTCTTTCTGGATAGATCAAACTTGTGAGTGAGTGTGTCTCAAATGAGGTCAAACTACTCCTTTAAGTAGCCTTCTCAAGGGGTCAAATTCCCTTCTTTAGGCCAACTTGTACTTTAGAGCTTCCAAGATTTTCTAGACTAAAAATAATTCCTTTTACAAATATATTTTGGCTCGGAAGGGTCTTATAAACATGATGTTGACTCCTTTGACTCAAGACAATAAATCATAAGATCTAACAAACCATAGAAGCATGAAGAACATGCTTTTACCTAAAAGACCATCAATAATAAGCATGAAGCCCATGCTTTAATAATAATAAATTCTCTTTTCTTTTCTTGTTTGTTACATAGGATACCTATTGAAATGTGTACAACAATTATGAAAATTGAAACTAGTTATATTTCTCAACAAAAGGTCCCTAAGTCAGTGCTTTATGTATTGTACTACTATTTCAAAAGAGACATCTTTTCTACTTGGCAGACCCTATTATCGATGAAATATCCTTCCAGCTAGCGAATTTGTTTAAGACTCATATATTTTTTTCTTGACAAGCTACTTAGTACTAACCCTGATCTTGTGTCATACCTTCCATGACATGCCTCACAAAAATAATTTGAATCGAAACACAGATTCAATACAATTATGGGACACAATATTATGGAAACATAAGGCCCCTTTCCATTTTCATCAAGTGCAAGAATCCTGTGTCAAAGAAGTTAATTTTATGGTTACTGAGTGAGAGCCCAACAAAATCTCAACCTAAAAAGAGGCTTTCCTTTGGGGAAAGGGAATACATGAGGAAAGGGAAGAAAATACTTTGGTTCAAATCTATGGATTCCAGGAGAAACCCCTACTGCTACCAAAATTTGTGTTGGACAAATACTTTGTTGCCAAAATATGAAGACAATACCATCCATGGTTAATCTTGCTCGAGATAAAGAAGGAAGAAACAAATCATATCCGTACCTTTTATTGTGGGAGAAGTAACTGTGAGAAATGTGGCTCATCTAGTTGAATTTTTTGAATCCTTAAATATTTTCAATTTAACTAAAGTTGAGGCCATTTAAGGATTTGACCCAATAGGCATCTTTTCAAAACACCTGGCCATAGTCAGATATGATAATCTATTTACAAGAATTATTGAGGAAAGTGGAGAAAGCCACATTGTCCCATAAAGAGAAAAATAAATACCTACCCTTATTGAATAAGTTTTTATAGAAACCAACACTAGTTCGGGAGGAAAGAACAAAGAAAGTGGTAGAAATCCAAAAAATGTCCCACTAAATTCGACACCTTAGGCTCACCCGATTTCATCTTCAAGTCATAGGAGGAAGGATATCAATGTGATTGGGAGAAAAAATAATGATAGGCCCCTAAGTTGAGGAGATGGAGAGGAGCCACCTCCCCATGTGATCCTAGAAAGATCACAGATTGTCGACTTATCAAAGAGAAAGCATTCTAAGGAGGCTCAACTTGTGGAGGAGCTCGTCAACATGGAAGTCAATAGCACCATGCTACCTGACTGGGTTGCAACTCACATAGCTGAAATCCAAAGGATGATTGAAGAAATTGAAGAGGAGATTATCACCTTTGATGGCCACTCATTAACCATGCAAAATTCATGCTATGATAGAACCAATAAAAATCTACATGTGGAAAAGGTAAAGATTCAAAATAAAAATATTACTAGTAAGTTAAGGACAAAAGTTGCAAAAGTTGACATTTTTGAAGTAGGAACTATTGGACTTCTAAATTTGAACCAAAATACAAGTAAAGCCCTAACACAATATGTTACATAAAAAGAAGTAGAGAATTTAAGATTAAAGAAAAGAATAAATGAACTTGAAGAAACTCTCAATCTGAATCCTCTGTTCATGACCCCTTTGGCCATCCAAGCACACAATGCAATGGTAACTACACCTAACACACCCCATTGAGTACATACAATGGCACACATATTAACTAGAATTTGTTCTTATATTGTAATTAATATCAACAAAAGTATGGGTATTATTGAGGAAATATGGGAAATCACTTTATAGTTGAGAAATTTATCACAAAGAATTCACTTATTCGTTGAGCATATAAAAATAAACTTTGAAAATGGTTGACGATTTATTAATAATGAATTATCAAATTTTGTATACAAAGCCAATTTACTTAGTGAATTTCAAAGAAAAGAGTAAAGTATCATGGGGCCTAAGAGAATTAGGCAGATCAAAGCTAGTTGGTATGCTTAGATCAAAATGTTAGAAGAGGCTATTGCTGATTGTTTGAATATCAATGATAAAAGAAGTAGTGCTTTTCTTAAGGCTATTAAAGTTGTAGAGGACCTCTAGGGCCCACAAATTATTATAGACTCTATGTTGTTCCCCCAAGATATACAAAAGAAGAGTTAAAGGTTATCAAGAGGTTTTGAATTTGACAACTTAACATATTTCCCTAAAGTCAGAATTAAGAAATGGTTAGTCACATTTATAAACAACAATTAGAATCAATCAACTAAAACTAAAAAGCTACAAGTGGATACCCAAGAAATTAAGTAGGAAATTTTCAATTTACATGTCAAACATGATATAACAGTTCCTCCAATGAAAGAGGACATCAAAGAATGGTTGAAGCAATCATTGTTAATCCTCAATAACCATCAAACAATTAGATTAATGGCCATATTTTTCAACCATAAAGAAACATTTCTTCGACATCATACATAGAGAGGTTCTCCCACATCGTTTTGTGAGTATTTTAATCCTTTAAAGCAATTCCCCTCCTTCCCAGTCTTTGGTCATCCCGAACTTTCTTAATTGTTCTATACATCATTTAAGCAGAGGTCCCCTGCATGCATTTCTTTCTTTCTTCAAGGTATCTTTAATATTTATTGGTCTATGAGAGCCTAATCCCAGTCCCTATGGAATGAATACATTTACTCTTACGATTTTAAGTATTAGGATTTTGAAGAGAGCTTTAGGAACCCGACTTTTCCTCCCCAAAAAATCCTTTGAATTTGTAAAACTATTTTTTTTACTCTCGTAGAGAGCTTCCTTTACTAAAGCACTTCATTTGTGATTTTGAGACTTGTTTTAAAGCAATATGAATCTCATGGATGTTTTCCTACACCCTTTTTGAATTAGATGAATGGAATTATTCTATATCTCTCTGAATGTATGTACCATTATGCCTTTATCTTTATATATTGTCTTACTTCAATGATGCTTACTTCACAATGATGAATATAATGGATATGATCAATTAAAATTTGAATATTTACTTTTGTTACAGGTTCTTTTAATCACATCTGGTCCACTCATAGGTGCATGATATGAGTGTTATATTAGTTCTTAGAATATATTGAAAAATCTAAGTGTGCACTAAAAGAGGAGTATCACCTCTTTAAAACCATAGGGGGCCTTGTATCCAGTCCCTAGGAGGTTGACTTTTTTCTTGACGGGAAAAAAGATCAACAAGCCCATAAAACTAGTTAGTCTATTAACACATGAAAATATAATTTGTGTCTTTGACAATAAAAAAAAGTAGACATAGATGTGCAAGTTAGTAAATTTTCCTGATTCTAAGGAAACTTGATTTTAGTGTACATTTTATACCATCTCTAGATATATAGATCTAGAAATTGACATTTACATTGAAATCAATGCATTGATTTTATTGTACATGTATTGATAAAGTACTCTCAGGAAGAATAGGTGACAACAAAGTATGAAAAACATTTGATGGAGTTTGAATCCCAACAACATGAATTATAATACAAAAATTGCCATTATTTTGAACATAATCTTCCAATAAGATTCACTTGGTCACACAAATTAACAACATTGTAATCGACATATAGAGGGAGTGAAAAGGAAGACAAAAACCTTTTGCAGTCACAATCCTATCAAATCCCATGAATACTTGTTAGTCTATTAATGTATGAAAATATCATTTGTCTCTTTCACAATAAAAATGTAGATGTAGTTATGCAAGACAATGAATATATGTAATTTGAAGAAAAATTGATTTTGTGCCTAGAGGTGCTCTCCAACCTAGTATAGTAGAGATGTAATGTAATGTTTAACATTTTAACTAAGTCAAATTACATCAAAATAAAAATAAAATTGAATAAAAATATTAAAGTAATGTAAACATTTTAACTTTGTCAAAATAAAATAAAAATAACCCTATAAAAATTAAATAAAAATAAATATGGTCCATGTTGTTGGCTCATGGTATTGATAACCTATGGTATTGGCCCAAGATATTCATGTGGAATGTAGCATATTTATAAGGGGGAATTACACCAGCCTAGATCTATCTTAATTCTAGACCTACCAAGCCGAGAGAGATCAAATCTCTTGATATGCAAGCCTCTTTTAGAGTGAAAAGAGATTTGGTCCCTCTTGGTGCTTGGTAGATCTAGAGTTAAGATGGAAATGCATTGATTTATGTGTACATTTCTCATCATTTCAATGCCTTTAAAATTGAATAGAAATTGAAATACAAAAATATACACAAAAAATGCAATGCTTTCAATCTATATTTTCATAATTGGTAGATCAACGTAACTAAAAATTAACATGTACATTAAAATCAATGTGTTAGAAATTGAATAAAAAGAGAAATTGAAATGGAAATTAACATAGGAATTGACATAGAAATTTAAATTGAAATAAATATAGAAATTAAAAGTAAAAGTGAAATCGAATTGACATGTACAGTGCAATCAATGTGCTAGAAATTGACATGTACACTAAAATAGATGTGTTAGAAATTGACATGTACACTAAAATAGATGTGTTAGAAATTGACATGTACACTAAAATAGATGTGTTAGAAATTGAAACAAATTGATTCATGTGTACATGAATAGATTTCAATGTAAAAATTTTATTATTCAACATTGTTACTTTATTTCTATTAGACTTATTCCTCGTGTAATTCTTGAAATATGCTTATGAATAATAATCCTTAGCTCAACAAATTGAAAAAACTAAGTGAATCTAAAATCATATACTTAAACATAATTTTTATTCTTTACAAAGTAAACATAATTTTTATTCTTTACAAAGTACATCATAGTAAAAAACTAAAAACTATAGATTGACATTGATCCTTGTCAAGTAGAATGAGCTTAATCATTTTATTATTATTATTCATTATCTCCATCACTAAACATTATTACTTTCTTATCACTCTAATTCTGTACCTATCATGCACCTAGAAGGATCAAAGCCATCGAGGCGCAAATCTTTTCTCAAGTTTTACACTTCAATTCATAATGATGTAAATTCCGAAGTATCATATTCATCTAAACCATATGCATATACATAATGTTGTTCATCTAAAAATTCCATGCTATTGCTCATGACTTAAATCAACTTAAATCCATCTTAACTTTGTACCTATCATGCACCTAGAAAGATCAAAGCCATCGAGGTGCAAATCTTTTCTCAAGTTTTACACTTTAAAAAAGAATTTGCACCTTAAAGGATTTGATTCCTTTTAGTACATCATAGATTTGAAATTAACATTATAAATTTGATGTCTAACAAATTTATATTCTTAGATTAAATATTATAATTATCATTAGTATAAAAAAAATAATAAAATTTTCCTGTATGCACATTTATGTATTTTTTTATGCTTTGTAAATCTTTATTTTAAATTTAATCAGATAAATTATTTATAATAAAATATCGTAAACTAATGACTCTTTAATAGTGTGTTTTGTGAATATCTATATTATTATGAGGTATGTTGTGGAAATAATTATAAATACCCATAAAAAATTAATTAGGCAATAATAATGATTTTAAGTTTTTGAATGTAATGACCAAAATTATGTTTATGTTTATGGAGTACTAAATAAATGATTTGTTTTTTCATTTCCTATAATAAATGTTTTTTTTAATATATGAAATTCTTTCTCCAAAAATAAAATTTTATTAGAAACTTGTCTTTATATATATGGTAAAAAATTATAAAAAAACTTTATTTTATGTGAGAAAAATTAAAATAAATGTTATTTTTAATAAAAATTTATAAATTTTATCTATTAAAATTTTAAATAAAATTTATGAAATTTCAAAAAAAATAAAAATGTAAAATGTGCACTCTATATTTTTTTCAACAACATTTCTTAGAAATTACTGAAAAACTAAGCCCATTTCTAATGCAACTAACTCCTTGCTCTCCCATGAATAAGAGTTTGCATCAAGAATGATCTTGCCTTAAGTTTATTTAGGTTTTTGTCAAATTAATTTTCATAATCGTTATAATAATTTAAATGAAAGAAGGATGAGTTTGCATAAAGAATGATCCTGCCTTTAGTTTATTTATGTTTTTGTCAAATTTATTTTTATAGTTATTATAATAATTTAAATGAAAGAAGGATCGGTAGGTGTGAGAAGATCGTTTTTGTCAAATTAATTTTTATAGTTATTACAGTAATTTAAATGAAAGAAGGATCAGTAAGTGTAAGAAATTATAAAATTTAGAAGAGAAAATGAAAACTAACTTTGAAATATCTACATACAGTCAAGTTGATGAGGCCTATGTCCACTCTCCAATGTCTCCTCCGCGCAATGGAATCCAACATTACTGTCATTTCATCTCCATTAATTACCACATGTTCCGACCTTTCTCATATTAGTCCTCATAAGGGGCTCCTGTCACGAGCTTGCGACTTGTTGTGTCGTTAATGTTGAAGGCCAACTCCTAGTGAACAAGTGGTGAACCTACTCAGATCTTTCACAGTCTAGCAACCTTCACAACGCCTTCCACGGCTTCCATGGTCTTGGTGTCCCTTCGATCCTTTGGCGAACTTCCTGCGAACTTTGGATGAAGACTCAACAAAACGACTTCCTCACAGCAGATTTTATAAACACATAGCGATACTCAAATAGCGGAAATTAGTGTACTCATATTATTTTCAGATGCTCAAATAGAATTACAGAGAGAAAATTCTTTACAGAGATGGATTTTTGTTGCATTTACTGGACTATATACTGATCATAAAGATCAAGTAATACTAGAGGCTACCTGGCAACAAACAGACTCTGCCTCAAAAGTTTTTATACAGAAGAACAATTGACTCTTCTACTGGTTCAGCCACTTTAGGTTCTCACTAGTACCGAGCATACTAGTGTGCAGGCTTCCAAACCACCTATTGACTTGAGTAATTTCGTGGTGCAAGCAGATCAGACGCGCAGGTCTGTAGATGCAGAGCAGGAAAAATACTCGACTCAAAACACTCAAGACTCTAAACTCTCCAAACTCTTGATGCCCAAAGAATGAGCCTTACCCTTCTTTATATAGGAGAGAAAGGGGGACAAACATTGTCCTGGGTCGGAATGAAGAAAAGACTTAAAGCAAAAGGAATCATTACTTTTCAGTTTTACCAGAGCGACATCCGCACAAAATTCGGGTCCATTATATGGATCGAATAATTGCTTTCGGGTAACGCATCCGATATAGTCTGTAAAGTAGATTTTTTGTACTAAAAGTTGTTCAGACATGACTACAATACCGTCGATGATTTTGTACTAAAGCCCACGAGAAAAGATTATATTACACTGTGGAGATTTTTAAACAGAAAAATCCACGGAAAAACTGGTCACAATTTAGCCCTTGTGACTGGTTCATACTAGAAGATTGTAAGTCCTGGAAATCTGTCTTGTTTGTATTGCATGATGTCCCATGCTTTGGTGTAGATTCGTCGGACGATGATGGGCCTTCCTCGAATGGTTTGATGTTGTACTTTGGTGAGGACTAACCATTCCATGTGCTCTCGGATATACTCCTCAAGGGAATTATTGTAAGGAGCATCCTTGTAAGTTTTCCACTCAGTGTCTGCCATTTGCTTAACAGTATGATAAACTAGATGGTTACATGTTGTGTTACAATCCATGATACAAGGTTTTCCCATATTTTGACAATATTTCTCATGTTGTACTAGATCCATCGCAGTTTTATTTACTCCGTAGTCTCTCCACCATTCTCTGAGCCACTCATTTTGTTGATATCCTTGATAATGCCCGACTGTGCCGAATTTGAGCCTGGTATAGTGGGTTTCTGTTTGGTCATCAATATTAAGAAATTGCCACCATAATCTTTTATAATCTGCAAAATCAAAGACAGTATCAGGAAACATGATCTGAGGGTCATTCCTAGGCCATCTTGCTGCCATATGAGTTTTGATATGGCCAGATTCATTCCATAAATCATGGGTTCGGTATATGCAAACATGTCTTTCAAAGATACCCGTACTTGTCCCTCCATGGTACCATATGGTAGCAATATCGTGAAAGTTTTGTTTTAATGCTATCCTTGCGATCTCAACATTTCTTCTGGCTTTGTCATAGACCATGTCATGTGTTATCACTGTAAAACTTCCTTAAAGAATTTGGACAACTTACATGGTTTCTCAATTCTTGTATCAGTCATGGTCAAGTCATGGTGAAGTCATTTTTATGTTTTAGAGTCTAATTCATACGGTTAGAGTCTCATGTCCATATTCAAATAAAGTTTCATAGCCTCATTCCATGTCCTAAAAGCCTCACCATGTGTTTTGACATCAATTTGATTCCAAAGGATTCATGTTAGTCTTGGTCTATTCTTTCCATGGTTGTTTCCGTGTCTAAGATCTATAAAAGAGTCTTGTTGGTATGGTCAAATAGGGTCAACACTCCGTTCTTGCCCATCACTGGTCCCACATCACCTAACATTCGACATGTCAAACTTGTGTCAAGGTTTTCATAGTTAAAAAACTCACTCTAAGTGTTTTCGTAGCGCGCTACGAAACCCCTGTAGCAGCCTGTTTT
>APFE030379148.1:0-18917 GCA_000404065.3 Pinus taeda | reverse complement strand
AATCTTCCAAAAGCTTCCCCTCTAACACTTGCCTCTCTGTTTTCGACCAGGGATGAGTAAGAGATCATCAGTCTCCAAGTGGAATCAAGAACTATCAGAGAGAGGACACTAATCAAGACCCCAGAATATGACTCACCCCCCTACAATAATCTATATATGGATCCCTCATCACAGAGATCCAGAGGCTGGAATCTTGTATCTTGTAGAGAAGCGATGTTGGTTTTCTGGTGTAATTTCATAGTGTTTGGTGATCTAAGCTTTACTTGAGGTGAAGAAGGGCTTTCTTGCTGGAGGATGATGTTGGGTCAGAACAATTGGTTGTAATCCTCTTGCTTATTCTTGATATTAATAAAGTTATTCAAGTTTTCCTCCATATTCTTGTATGTTTGAATGTATATGCATTTGTATGGTTAATACATATCTGGTCCTGTGTTATTTATGAATATATATCTTTGTCCTTCGATAGTAGTATGCTGCTTTGATTCCACAGGTGCTCTTTCAAGCTGGGCAGACGAAGAAGAAGCGACCAAGCGCAAGACTAAGGTTGGTGTCCTTTGTTCCACTCTTATCTATTTTCATACACGAAAGCGAAAGTAGACTTTACTTGTTTGTTTCTAAGATAGCTACCAGTCTTAGTGGGAATAACAGCTCCGAGTGGACACTATTCCCAGTAACAATAGGTCCCCATGGGCAATCCACCAAGCTTGGCAGTGAAGAGAACATGCCAAAATCTGGGGAGCCAGATGGAAAATTTTCCTCCATTTCTTTTGGTCTATGTGGTGGTTCTTGCTAGACAAACATACCTTTATACAGATATGCAAAGCAATCTATCTCATCAAGCTCCATTCTATACCTTGTAACTGTTAATAGCTAAAACCACCAGCTCTTTCTCCTACATGCAAACTCATTTCTCCTCCTTTGCTTATGTCGTCGATGCTTCTGGGAGATTAGGGTTACTATTCAACCCTACTACCTAATGCTGAAGAGAGATCACCATGAATGCACAACCCAGGAAACCTATTTACAGACTTGCCTAACCACCGAAAATTCCATCCACAAAACCAAACCCCCCCAAAAAATAATCTAAAAATATAAAATGCCAAAAGTCTGTTTCGAGGTGTGAGCAGGTGTTGTCGCAAAATCATATCAATCCTGCAACTAGGAAGTCGCGGATGGGCACGTGCCCTGCATGTGAGCCACAATACAATGCACACCACAAAACCTCATTTTCCTCTCACATCGAAGAAGTAATCCGTCCCATAGGCTATCTTTAGCCTCATGGACATTAAAATAATTTTTTTTCTTTCTTTCTTTTCAATCCTTTTTCCTGGTAAAAACTTAAAATTTATAATATATGTTATTGATTTTTTTGGGGTGTTGGTTTGCGATTTGGGAATGTTATGCTCTTTATTAATTTGAGAATATGCTTTTTATTAGTTTGATAACAAAAATTTGTATGTATTTTAAGTTATGCTATTTCTCAATCTTAGAATATGCTTTTTATCAATTTGGGGACATTAGAACTAGTATATATCTCATGTATATCAATTTGAAAAAATGCGCTTTATCAATTTGGTATATATTGGATTTGGTATTGTTTGTTTATTATGTTTAGTTTTTCTTTGATTTTGTTTATTTAATTATAGTGTTATCTATATAAATAGATATATATATATACAATGGTCTAAATATTTAATAATAATTAAAAAAGAAGAAGAGAATAATGAAAAGAAATCAAAGGATCTTAGCTCAAATGGTTTGGAGAACAATTTTTTTTCCCAACTCGATTCAATTCTATGGCTCGTTTGTGGCATTTATGAAATAGTTTTATGAATTTAAATTGTAAAAGGATATCTCCTCCATGGAATTTCAGACAACATGTCACATGAGGGAATTGAACCCAAGTGGGGAGGATCACAACATTCCTCCCAACCACCCCAACTACATCCAATTGACTTAAACTATTTTATTTAATATTTGTATTCAATTTTAATTATATATAAAACATCAATACATCATAAACATAAGCATGAAAGCGTCATTAAAAAATTTAATACTTTAATAAGATATTAGAAACTTTTTAATCTTTTTGTTGGCATCCAACCTTTGTTGTTAGATTTAGGCACATCCTCAAAGAATTGGTCAACCATGATAGGGAGGGGATAAGAAGCGAAGGAAGAGAAAGGCCACCAAGGTTTGGGAATTTGATTAGGACTATGGCCACAACCAAAGGATTATGCATAAATGAATGAAATACAAAGTGTGATTTAGAGGTACATCTCGTGAGCATAGGAGTTGAGACCTAAAGAAGACTTGAAGGACCCTATTTGTAAACTATACTACAAATACATGTAATAACTAGTTTGAAGGGACCCCCTTTGGATTTCCTTGAAGCCCCAAATAACAGATAAATATATTGCCATATATAAGAGAATAGAGGGATCCCTCCCTAAAAAATGAAGCCAACAAAAAAACTAGGTCAAAAGTTAGCATAAGACCATAACAAGCTCTAAACCAAAACCTATAAAATTGATTTTACTACACTTCGCCACAACCCAAAAGGGGGATTGGGTTTAATGATTCAAGGTGAAGCTAAAGAGCTTTGCTTGCCCTTAATGCCAAATAGAATAACAATTATGCCCATAATAAAAATAGAGCCACCACCTACAAACATGATAATATAAACAACAATTTTCCCTACATAACGACAATAACAAGTTTCCACTAGATGCACCATAAACCTCCTTGTCATCTCATTGTCTTGGCTCAGTTGAGTGATGTCCCCTTGCATTAGGCTAAATAATGCCACCTTGCTCCCCCAGTATGAAGATCACACCTCACGACATCCACTTGTAGTGCTTCCTTGCACCAATGCAACACCTTATTTGATTAGTTGTTGTCCTCAAGAATTATCTCAAAGCACTCCTTGCCTAACTATTGTGGGACCTTGTCATTCTAATGAAGCACCAATGCTTCTGTTTGTAAGCATGCCGCTCTATTGGATAAATGATTTTCCATTTTGTTGAATTTTTGGCGAACATGAGAAGAAATTATAACTGTAATGGAATTTGTTAGGGTTGAAACTTAATGAAGTTTGGTTAAGAGATGCCAATTATGGGATGCCAAGTCTAGATTAGTCCCACATTGAATATTCTTCAAAGGCATGTATGATGATAAATGAGTCTCCTTCCACTAAGAGCTGATGGAAGATACATTGTTTTTTCTTGTTGTAGACCTTGAATTAAAGCTTGAAGTTCAATAGCATTATTTGTGGTTTTACCTAAATAAAAAGTGAAGAAGAGGATGCCTAAAGTTGTGAGACCCCTCTCCTCACCGTGATTAGGGTTGAAAAGGATTCCAAGTTACTTATATAGTTAAAGAGGAAGTGGAAGCCATGGAGAACATTGCCATTAAAAAGAGACAAAAGGTTTCTATGTGGCAAATTGAACAAGATTAGGGAGCAAATTGAACAAGATTACCAAGGTTGGTTCTTTGACTCTAGTTTTTCTAGAACTAGAGACACCAAATTTTTATAACCACTAAGTTATACTATCTCACCAAAGCCCTTGAAGCTTAAGCGGTTGAGGAAAAAGGAGCCTAATAATAAGAGATTCTATCTAGGCCAATGCTATTACGAGCCAAGTTTAAGCAATTTTTAGGGTTGTTTTTTATATTATAACTAAGGTGTGAAAATGGTAAGATAATGATAAGGATAATTCAATAAAGGTAAAAGAGACCTTGGATTCCAGGGGAACCTCTTTTAACCTCTTCATCATTGAAGAACACACAATGCTAGATGTGAGCAAAACAACCAAGGAAACTAAGGCATCTAGTCCCCAGTGCCTTCCACGACAAGTTTGATGAGTTTTATGACATCTTTGTCTATAGTCAATTTTCCTGTTACAACAAGTTTGATGAGTTTTCTGATGTCTTTATCTCTAGTCATAATTTCCTGTTATGACATGTTTTTGTGATGTTTTTGTCAATTGCCATAATTTCACGTTATGCTATTTAGTATTATTAGGTAGATGGTCTTACTAAACTTTTGGTTATGTGTTAGGCTTAGGACTCTTGTATGTTGGTTAGATATAGTTTTGGCAACATGAACAAACTCCACATGGTCTTCACATAAGGATTAGGACTATTGTTTGTTGCTTAGATATAGCTTTAGCAATGTTGACAAAATCTATGACATTTTTGAGCTTTATGTGGCCTAGTTTCCTTTTTGTGAGGAAATAAAGAACAAAGATAGTAAAACTTTTTATAAAATATTAATATAGAATTATCTATATTACAAAAAAAAGGTTAATCTTTACTTTCATCAATATTAATCAAACTTAAAATAAGATTCCAAGCATATTAGAAATCAAAATTGATTGAATGCTCAAAATAAAGTTCTAAATCTTGAACCAATTAAAAAAAAAAGAAGCTTTTGATGAAATACAAAACCAACCAATAATTTCTAAAAACAAAATTATAAATCCACATAAGATTCTCCCTAGTTGGTTAAAGATTCCTCAATTAAATTCCTATTAAAAATATCTATGTATAAAATTTAAATAATAATGATAATAAAATTAAATTCCTATTAAAAAACTACATATAAGATTTTAATCATAGTAAAATGATGGAAATTTTGATTTTTTTTTAATCTAATTTTAAATAAAGATTTAAAAAAACAATTTGAATGTTAATTATTTTACCTCTTCACAAACCATTAAATCACATTTTATTGGTTTATTTTTACTGTTTAATACTAATTATTATTATTTTAAACAAAATTTACATTTTTTGATCAATTTATTTAAAAACCAATGAAAAATTTAGAGTGTTTTTTATAATATATATTTTTGGGTTAATTTTAACCAAGTAGATATTGAGTGATTGGAGACTTCCACAATGTGTCATATTGTTAGTGATTTCCGAAATCATACTGTGTAAAATGTGTGACTTGTCCAACATTTCGGATGGTGACTCCATCCATCATCACGGACCACAAAGAGCCTTATCACACATTTTACACAATATGATTATGGAAATCACCAACAACAAGTAGATATTTTTAAAAACCCGAGTTTAATTTATTTAATCTGTAGAATCCATTTGATTAATTAAGTTTAATTTGTTTAATCTTGTTTTTCATAGTGTTGAATCTATTTATGCATTCAAAAAATATATTTAAGTATACAAAAATCACATTCTTGCTTGAAATTCTAGAATTCTAGTGAAAATATTATTTAATTTATAAGTTAAACTACACTCATTAAAATTATAAATATTATATTATTGAAATTGAGCCATTTAAATTTATTAAATATGTTAACAAATACAATTTTAAAAATAAAATATTACAATTTCATAAAAATAAAATCCTACTATTAAATATTTTTTAATTTTCTAGCGACCATTCATTTTTATCTAAAAAGCCAAATATTCCCTTATCCAAAAATGCTTGATCATAAGCAAGTTCAAAATAAAAAGTTTGGTACCTTATGAGATAATGTTGAGTGAAACAGGAGCAACTCTCATCGAAGCAATTGCTATGGTGCAACTCATAAGATATCTAAAAAGAATTGAGCAAATGGAGTAGCTAGATGGCCTAATGTTATCTTCAATGAAGACATGAGTGAAATAAAGAAAACATGGATGAGACAAAACCAAGCATGGATGCAAAAATGAAATATCTACCTCAATACCGGTCCCCATAAATAACAAGGAGCTAAAGAATTTTGTTATGGAGAAGTTTCGTAAATGGGTATGGGGAAAAGAGTTGGATAGAAAGAAAAAGTAGTACATTGAGGAATTTAACCCTACGTGTAATCTCCAACAAAAGGAGTACATTGGAGCTAACATTCCGTGGAGGGCAAAGGTTCTTATTGCTCAAATAATAACCAACTCACATCAACTTTGGTGTGAAACAGGACAGTAGAAAAGGCCTAAAGAAGCTTGGGAAGAACGATTGTGTACATTTTGCACCTTTGGGGTAGTGGAAGCGGAAAAACATTCCATTTTGGAATGTGATGTGTTCAAAGACATCAGAGAAAGTTATGGGAATATGTTAGCATCGATTTCTTGCCATTGGGGATTATTGGAAGGTTGGGTTAGTTCATATTCAATTTGAATAAGAAAATGACTGAAGTTCAAAAGACGAAAAACAGGGAACTAATAGTCCCATATACTATTTTTAATTGCGTAGACGTTAAAATATCATATATTTTAGATGGTCTCTCATATTTTTAATCTCATAGACGTTATTGGAGCTAGCATTCCATGGAGGGAAAAGGTTCTTATTGCTCAATTAAGAACCAACTCGCATCAACTTTGGTGTGAAACAAGACAGTGGAAAAGGCCTAAAGAAGCTTGGAAGAACGAGTGTGTACATTTTGCATGTCTGGAGCAGTGGAATAAAAAAAAACATTTCATTTTGGAATGTGATGCATTTAAAGGCATCAGAGAAAGTTATGGGAATATGTTAGCATCAATTTCTTGGCATTGTCTTTTCAGTGAGGAGATTATTGGAAAGTTGGGCCAGATCATCATCAATTTGAACAAGAAAATGATTGAATTGCAAAAGACGAAAGAAGAAGAAAGAAAGAAAGAAAGTATTTTAACGCCCATGAGGCTAAATATAGCCTATGGGACAGATTGCTTCTTCATCTGCTTGATTTATTTGACCCTTTTTCTGTGAAGCTTCACAATAAATGCTCACAACTTCTCGATAAACCCCTCGCTAAATAGATTATCCTAAAAGCTAGCTATGAGCATATCTACATAACTTTCTCTGTTGTCTTTGAAGGCCTCAAATTCTAAAATGAAATGTTTTTTTGTTTCCACTTTTCCGGAAGAACAAAAATGCATACTCTTTCCTCCCACACTTCTTTTGGCCTTTTCCAGCGCCTTGTTTCACAATGAAGTTGATGAGAATTAGTCCTTAATTGAGTAATAAGAATTTTAGCTCTCCAAGGTATATTGGCCTCTATGTATGCTTTTGGTTGATAACTATGAGTGGCATTAAACACTTCAATATAATACTTTTTGTTTCTTCCTAGCGCCTTATCCCAAGTACGCTTCTGGAACTTATCCATAACAAAAGCTTTTATCTCTTTGCTATTTATAGGACATGCGTTCAAGCAAATACCCCATTTACTAAACCATTTGTTATTTTGTTGCATCCAAGTTTTTTGTTTTGTTTTTTGTTGTTGTTGTTTTTTTTTGCAAAATCTGTTACCTTAGGCCATCTACCCTCTTTCATTTGCTCATTTTTTTAATAAATATCTTATGAATCACACCATAACAATTGCTTTAATAGGAGCAACCCCTATTTCATTTAACATGATAGCATAAGGATCTACACTTTTAATCTTGAATTTGTTTGTAATCAAACACTTATGAATTTTCTCAATTTGTCTCCACTGCATGTCGGATGTACCACTGGCCCATAGTTTACAACCATAGAGAATCACTAGAATCACTAGAAGCCCAAAAAGAGTTTGACTGGTTTTCCAATCCCATAACTCTGCCTCCCTACACCTATTTTGAAAATCATAAAATGCTTTCCAACCCCCCAAAGTTCTTTTCTTTCTACAACCATCCCAACTTAGATTTTTTTGAAGTCAATTTTGAGGTATTTGTAATCCGCAACTTCTTCTAGAATGTTGCTTTCAAAGTAGAACTTATGCTGGTTATGTTTTCTTTTCTTAGAAAAAACCACTACTTTTGTTTTGTTGATATTGACTTGCATCCCCACACTTCTACAAAAATTCTAAAGGGATAGTAGGTGCTCTTGCAAACCAAGAGCCGATTTAATAATTAGAATAAGGTCATCTGCATACAAAAGAAGCTTTATAACAAACTTGCCCAAATAGATACCATCACCCCCTTGCGAATTTAACCACTCCTTAAGCTTGTCGATATATAAACCAAAAAGGGTAGGAGACAGTGGGCAACCTTGCTTGACCCCGATATCGCTTCTAAAAATTTTAGAAATGCCTGTTGAAGTTCTAATTTTGAATTTCACCTCTTCATACAACTTATGCACAACTGCTCTCAAATGCTTTGGAACCCCAAGTTCCTCCATTATGTGCCAAAGCTTAACCTTAGGAACTGAGTCAAATGCTTTTAAGAAATCAATAGAGAAACAAAAGACTTCTTCCTTTTTCTCCCAAACTTTTTCAATGATGTGCCTTAAAGTTGTACAATGATCAACTGTGGAATGTTTAGGTCTAAAACCTACTTGTCTTTTAGCACGCTTATCTCTTTCTTCTGTCCACTTGCTAATTTTATTTTCTAGCATGCTTCCAAATAGCTTTGCAAACAAAGGGTTTATCATGATGGTCTTATAATTGGAGGGATTATTGACGTCACCGCTCTTGAAAAGAGGTATTGCCAGACTAGTTGTCCAATTTGTGGGGAGCAACTGTTGTATGATGCTGTTGAAAATTTTTGTAATGTGAGGTGCAAGGACCTTTGAGCCCCACTTTAGATATTATGTTTGGAGTTTAGCTAAGTTTTTTGCTTTTCCAACACCCAACTTCTTGATACCCATATCTACCTCTTGCACCATGAAGAGTTCAATATTAGTGTTGATCAAGGGGGGAGGGTCAACCTTGGGATTCCATTCATAGAATTTTCTTGCATAGTCAAATCATTTAGAAATTGTAATACTATTTCCAGTTTGTATCTTTTTCGATTGGAGCTCCTTCCATAATAATTTGGGATTATTTTTCCCAAGGAAAATTAGTTCTTCCCTCCTTGAAACCATGAAATCAACATTTTTCTTGCTTAATAATTGCTTGTAAGCTTTGATATTTATGTTATCCTTGTTTGTCTCTTTCCACATTCTCCTTGTATTTTGCATTCCTTGTCAGACCAAGCATTAACCGGAAAACAATTTGTTTCAGACTTCTTAATTTTTTCTCTTTTGCACTTTGCAAGTGCGCATTGAATTAAATGTGTTAATTCATGACTATGAAGGTCATGAATTGTGATTTTGTTCTTCTCGAAGAGCCTTTCTAGCGTCATTTTGAAGGTATTACAATTTTCTGGAGTCAAAAGAATTTTTCCCTGTGGGAGATTTTGTTGGACATGTTGAATTTTTTTACTCTAATGGTTTCTTTCCAGTTTTAAAGAAAGATAAATAAATTGGCTTGTGATATGATTTTAAGTCCCACAAATGATCTCCAATAAAAAATCCTCCATTTTCTCACACAAACCATGCGAGCAAATTACATAATCTACTACACTTTCTCTATTGTAAGTATTGCAAGTGAAATTACCTAACTTTGCTCATCTAATCAAGCCATTACAAATGACCTAATCAAAGGCCCCACTTAGAGTAAGCAATTGTTCATCAAAGAGATTGCAACCCTTGTCCTTTGAAATTCTTTCCCACTGATGATTACTCTCTTCTGTAAGCCAAATAAGGCCACAATCATCTTTACAACAAATAATGGCTTGTTCACTTGCAGTCCTAACATTGAAATCACCCACTATAAGGACTTCACCTAGCTGCGAATATGTTGCAATATCCGTTTTTAAGGCTGCAAATCGATCTTTGTGGTCAAGCCCTCTACCTTTGTAGATTTTTGAAACTTGCGGCGCAAAATAGCATGCTGCAATTCTGATGTGGTTTCCATTTTATGATATTTTAAACCAAATGAATTGCTTATTTGAGTCTTCTTTTTCTATCTGAATGAGATGACCTTCTTTCTCCCTTACTAAAACCATGATACCCCGTGCCCTTTGCCATTCCTTGTTGCCTTGTTCCACACTGCCATCTTCTAGTATCCTTCAAACATAGGTGTTTTGCACCCTTCATGCTCATGTGTTTCTATGAGGCAAATTATGTCTCTATCCTCCGCAATAGGCCCTAACCCAAGTCCTCGTCTCCATGGATAAACTTTGCAATTCCAACAAACTAATCTTAAGGAAACCTGTGTATGACTTGATTGGTATTTATTTTGACATGCAAAATTCATATTTGAGTCTTTGTCCCTGCGTTCCCATACTGACCTTGCTTCTTGATTTCCTGTTGAAGAGTTTGTTGCCTCTTCTTTATTACCATCTTGGTGCTCTGTTTTGGAAGGAGATCCAAATCGCGCTATCACAACTTTTCCTTTATAAATCCATGCTCTCTTGCTTTCATCTCTTGCTGCCCTAACCTTTAACATTTCCTCCCTCCTTTCCTCCTGTTGTTTTACAATTAGATCTTCTTCTAATTGTAGGCATGATGACTTTTATGAGCCTGGCTCTCTCAGCGTTAAACTTACCCACCCTCCATGCTCGGCATATTTGTCCTTGCCATATCAACTTGTCTTTCAAGAAGTCTCTTGCAAGGTCAGGGATACATTCATTTTTCCTATAGTCTTTCACCCCTTTAATAATTATGTTTGCTGCTCTATTTTGTCTTTCCTTGCCTTCTCTATCTAGCATGTTGTCAACCTAATTGTTTGCTTCTCCTTCCTTATTAATCAAATTGCTAATAACTTGAACCCAAATTTTAAAAACTTCAGTAAAATAATTAATAATCCCATAAACTATTTTTAATCTCATAAACTATAAAATATCTTATCATTTTGTAGAATTGAGGCTTCTGTGATCAGTCATATTTATAAGAAGAACTTCAACGTAAATCACATGAAAAAGACCTTTGTCGACGCGTTTCGAACCAACCAGTGTGGTTCATCGTCAGGACAAGTTGAAGAAACAGATCCAGCCTATTTAACATGCTAGGCTGGATCTGTTTCTTCAACTTGTTGTGACGATGAACCACACTGGTTGATTCGAAACACGTCAACAAAGGTCTTTTTCATGTGATTTACGCTGAAGCTCTTCTTATAAATCTTATCATTTTATTTCATTTCTTATCTCACCTTTTTCTCATCAACCGAATTTCTTATCTCACCTTTTTCTCATCGACCGAATCTCGCTTCCGAGGGTGTCTAATATTTCCTATAAATATTCGGTTCCTCTTCGTAGTTTGAATGGTTACGCTGCAATACATAAAATCACATTATAATATTCGGTTCCTCTTCGTAGTTTGAATGGTTACGCTGCAATACATAAAATCACATTATAGTAAATACAAAAAAGGCTTGGAGTGAAATCACAGATTATTTTCTTAATTATTTTGCCTGAGCAGCTACGCAGCTCCTCGCGTCTCGATTCACAGATTCGGGCGGTTCCTTTAGTATGGCCATGTCCATGTCTCTTCTGCCACGTGTTCGGTCGCTTCACTCGGACGAGGTGACATCCGCTTACAACGTGGCACACTGCGAGGGCGCAAAAGCTTCTGGACTTTTTGTTCCCATGCCTATGTACCTCTATAAATGTTTTTGTTGCATTTTTCATATAATCCCGAGGCCTGTAAAGGGTTTCGAATATGAAATTCAAAAATGGATGAAAAAGCTTCGATACCGAGGCACGTGAAGGCTGTAAAGATAAGAGTGTAAATTGCAGCATAACGATGTTGAGCGTTTATTCTTTCATGCTCAATGGTCCTGGATTCGAATCCTCTAGCACTTATTCTTTCATATTCTTGTTCCCGTATTCGAATCACTTTCGGTGACCTGTTAGGCATGGTTGACCCTTCCTTTTAGTTAGGATTCCTAAAGGATCAGCGCTTTGTTTTGTCGCGGCATTTGCTCTATTATTTTGCATGATTTGAAAGAAGAAATGACTGGAATTTTGGATTCTATGGTTATAAATAGCGGGGTTTCGGTTGCAGCGCCATGCTCCACTGTCCAAAGCCGGAACTGCATTCAAAAATCTGGATTGAATACAGTGTCACCTTGTCTCCAAAGGAGCCCTTGGTGAGAAATTTGTTTGATATTCCTCTTTATTGCTGGCATTTAATTTTTAGAACGTGTTACAAATTAGATAAGCTCTGCTTCTGACTCTTTTAAATGTAACATTCAAGCCATGAAATTCAATTCACTGAATTCTACTATTTATTAGATCTAAGGCTAGATGCAGAAGCTTTAGAGCGAAAGATAGACTATATTGAGCACGTGATTTATTTTGTGATTCTGCGTGTTTCCTCTGCAGTGCGATACTTCTGTTTAGGATACATGGACGTATGTTAAGTCAAATTAAGGTAGTTGAAACGAAAATCAAGATGTTAAGGCTACAAAAAACTCAGTTGTCTGATTACATTGTATCATACATTGAGATTTAATGCATAGTAATAAGATTTGGATACGAGTACGAATTCTAATACGATTTGGCACTTCAAAAGACCCAGTGAAAAAAATCATAAACAGTTCTAATACGGACATATACATCTCATGGATACCGAAATATGCACTTCGTTCCAAATTTTCGAAGAATTTGAACCTCAAATAGGCACCATAAAGCAGAAATGTAGTTTATATTTCCTTATTTTTTTCGAGTTTTTAGTATTTTGGGGTTTTAGCACTGTAATTATTTTGTGTTTATGGATTTGTGGGGATAAAGCACATAGGTATATTATCAACAGAGCAAAAATAAGTTGTCTGTACTGGATTCGTACTGTACAGAATATTGCCTGGTTTTTTTGTCGTTGTTTAAATATTTTATTTTATTACTACCAAATTTTCGTACAGCAAAGGCCAATACAGTCGAATCTAGCTACTATGGTTTAAGGCTACTTTGACGTAGTTAATTGAACCTAGATTTATAAACTTTGTTTAAAGATGCTTGTGATTCTTCGCAGGTTTTACTAGTCACGATTAGGTCAATTTCCCATTGAGTTGCATCTGAACTCCACTTTGAGATGAGATCGTAATTGTTTTTGTATTTTGGAAAGGCTAATTATACTCTCCAAGTCAGCCTGTTGGACTCTCTAGTCTCCTAACAGGCTGATCAGTTGGATCTTAGTCGAGTCAAAACTCACTCTGTCTTACGAGGTTTGATCAGGACTTGGCTCACTTGCGAGTCTTGGTGCCAAGTTATTCTGAGTTATAACAAGGTATTTGCTGAGATATTCCGAGCTGCCAAATGGCTTCCTGTTGTAAATAGGCAGTCATAGAGTCTGAAAGTCAATAAATCCAATTGCACGTTATTTGGAGATTGCCGATCCTTCGTTGTTTTTCCTATACCGGAACCTCGCATTGCTTGAGGATTTCTGCTTTATTCATTCTCTGGAAGATCTGGTGTAAATCTGTTTTTGAAACTTGAAACCAATGGGCTGCCTATGACGGTTGAGTTACATATGTTGCTTATGTATTTTGGTGTACATATACATTAACATATAGCAATGAATAGTAAGTAATTTCCCCTCATTTTTTTGTGTTTGCAGAAAATCCATTTTCAGATCTATTAAGCGCCGAGAACAAGTTTTATTCTTGCTGTGATGTCTGATGTTTTTGCATCCTGGTATCTTTGTTTCTGCAATTTGTTGCCTGTGACTGTGATATATATATATGCTTTTATCATTTTGCTGCATGTTCTGTTTCTTTTACATGGTATTAGATCTGCTGGTAGTTTGCAGAGTGTTTGAACTCCCAACTTGAATTCTCTCTCTGTATTGTCTTTGACGATAAAAATATTCAGAAGTCAAGTTCTATAAAATGGCTGTGAGCATTGTTGCAGTCACAAAATCTGATATGGCAATTTGGTGCCCAGTCTCCGGGAATTTTGGATATTATCTTAGAAAGGGAGCTGCTTGATATTGTGAATAGGAAAGAAGCTATGTTGCATGAGTTTCTGGAACTCAGGAATGTTGGGAACTTGGGTACGGGTGTCGGGAGCGGCTAGAAGTTTCTCCAAAATTTACAGGAAACGGCTAGAAGTTTCCCTAAAATTTACAGGAAACGGCTGATTGGGAGCATCAATATTATATAATAAAAAAAATAAAACATATTAAAAAAATAATTATATAATTTAAAATTTTTATATTTAAAGTTTTTAAAATTAAGTTTTAATTTAACAATAATAAAGCTAACCAAATATGTTACCATTGCGAAGTGTTAAAATATTTTATTAAATCTTGATATATAATTTTATTATCACTATTTTAATATGATATTAATGATATATATTAAATCAAGATATAGGAATAAATGCTGATATATAAATCGCTATATTAAATCTTGATATATATATTTATTATAAAACAGATTCTCTGAGGTGAATAATGTTTTACTTAGGGTATACATCCATGCTATGCAAGCGAGCTAATGGCGCCTTTTTTTATTATTATTATTCTACGAAAGAAAAAGCAAAGAAATGAAAACAACAACGACAATCTCCAGGGAACTTGATCAGCTAAGAAAGCAAACAATGGGCAGGCCACAAGACAACTAATTTGGGCGCCAAGAAGAGCACCGCTAGGATCTCAATGCGGCTTTCATCAACCGCCCTTTATAACACAAACAAAAGGGGAGGGTTTGCACAATTCACAAAACAACATTCCATTTTTTGTTGAATTGGGTGGCAATGGAGATCGAACTGGAGGAGGGATGGGTGAGGGGCGCCAATATTGGGGCTGGAGCTCATGGCATGTTTAGCCTTACCATGAACAGTTCTAATGGTCAACTCTTTACAGTCAAATCTGCAACCGGTTATAGTTGGGCATTGGAGAATGAGTATAGGATTTTGTAGTGTATGGACTCTCCAAATTGAAAGCGAGTGTCTAATCAGAGTCTAAAACATAGTAAGCCGGTAACGCTAAAATTCTCGCTCCCACATTCCTAGATCGAACTCCTCGACATCCCAGAAATGTACCGTCGTTCGGTTGTCGTTCCGTAAGAAAAGGTAACGTTTCGTTCCCGTTCCAAAGCTCCCAGGAACGTGGGAATCACTGAAACGGGTTCCCTACATGTCGGGAAGGGTTCCTGTGTAACTAAGGAAAGAAGTAAAGCCTTGGCTTATGAATGTACTTAGTGGATTTCTCCAATGAAAGCATTGAGGGCAACCCTTTTCAATGGTATGTTACGATCCTCCCTAGTGATGTATCTACTTTCATCACTATTTTTGTGTTATGAAACGAGCTCACAAAAAGATAGAAAAGAAAGATCAACGCCTTAGAAATCAGCCTCTTCGAGGGGGCAACCTCCTTTACGTTACACAAATGAACAATTCTTGGATGATACAAATGACAAGACCTCCTTTTTATATATAGGTGTCTAAGGGGTCTCAATACAATCAGAGCTTACATAACAATAATATTGTAGGCGTACAACAGTAACAATAGTGGGTTTCTATGGGGCATAATAATAACAATACGGGGACTACATGGGCACAACAATATAATAAGGGGGTTGCACTAATAACAATAAGGGGTTACACTAGTAGTATAGGGACCTAACATGCCCTTCTCTTTCAAAAAGTGTTGTCCTCAACCCTTGAGTAGTTTTGGATGCTTCTATATAAAATTCTTGTCCTCCCATGTGGAATCTTCAGTGAGTAAGTTCTTCCACTTGATGAGATACTCTGAACACTGAAATTGATCGATTTTGTAGCTGTCGGGTTCTTGTTTCCATGACTACTTCAGGTTCCAATATGATTTTCCTTCCTTGTCAAGTTCCGACAATATTGTTTGAACTGGGAGCTTGTCACCTATAACCTTCTTTAAGCATGAAACATGGAAAACTAGGGGTACTTAGGAAGATGCAAGAAGCTCCAATTTGTATGCCATAGTACCAATCTTTTGCAGCGCCTTGTAAGGACCACAATAATTTGGTGATAATTTATTATCCTTCTTAGCTTGCTTGAGGGACATTTGTTTGTATGGTTGTATTTGTAAAAATACCCAATTGCCTACATCAAAACTTCTTTCACTGCAATGTTGATCTGCCGGTTGTTTCATTCGATTCTACACCAAAGTGGGCTTATCCTTTAAAAGATGGAGAATTTGTTGTTGATGCTCGATGCGATATTTCACTGCTTGAACCTTTTTCTTCTCAATATGTCCTATATTGAGAGTTTGAGGAGTGGTAATTCTTTCCAATGCATTACAAGATATGGTCGGATTCATTTTATGATGCTTGATGTGATCTTTCACTTCTTGAACATTTTTCTTCTTCATATGTCCTTCTATCTTGAAAGTTTGAGGAGTGGTAATTCTTGCCAATGCTTTACAAGATATGGTCGGATTCATTTCTTCTATCTCTAGGGTTGGTTCCTGGTGTATATCCTCTTCTTTTGACGTTTCTTAATCCTTTTCTTCCTCCTCTTTTCCATAATTCCGCTTTCAATTTTTTTTGCCAACCTAAATGTCTTCTCCAATGAATCAGGTTCCCAAAGATGAACCTCATGTTGAATGTTATCCTTTAAAGTCCCTATGAAGAAATCAATCCTTTGCTTCTCTGGAATATCATTTACCCTTGTATTCAATTTTTAGAAGTCCTCAATGTGTTCTGCCATTGAACCCTTTTGTTTGAGATTTATCAATTGGCTAAAGAAGGTGTTGCTCTTTGTATCCTCATAATGTGCTGTCATTTCCTCCATGAAAATTGATCAAGTGACAAGTGGTTTACGGGAACAAATCCCTCTATACCATACAAATTGATTTGGTTCTAAGTATAAAAATGCAATATGTACCTTTTGTAATAGTTGTACATCATGTAGATCGAAATATTGCTCCATCTGTATTATCTAATTTACTGGATCCTTGCCATCAAACTTCCTCATATCGTTTTTTCTTGATTTTAGGAGCTTTATCTTGAATCTGTTGTATCTTTAAAATTTGGGATCTCCAAGGTAGTAAATTGCGAGCTTCGATAGCCCTCTGCGTCCCCTTTCCAATGCCACTAGTTTGATTGAAATTGGATTCTCCAAGAAAGAGTTATGCCCAATCTCCCAAGATGATGACCTGATTATACGCTTTTTCAGTAGAGTGAACTTGTACGAATTACCGTGTGTCACTGTTTCAACCTTCAGACCCGAAACTGATACACAGAAAACTACAGGCCATCCTATTTCTATAACTTCTTACAAAATTTCAATCTGATGCTCAGAAAGAAAGTTATGAGGATTTTCCCCAGGTCACTTATTTGAGATATAATTCGGGGTCGTGCAAAAACCCTAACTACCTTGGATCATATCTCAGAAAATATAGCTAGACATGATTTGAAATTCGGACCCGAGCTTCAAAGAGATCTCGGCTCAAATTGTTGTTTTTAGCTTTTGAAATGTCGCAAAAAACAAGTTACAGCGAAAATGCCATGATGACCTGTTTGGAGTAGCGAAATGCTAGAATCCAAAGCTCTGATACCAAATGTTATGAAACCAACTCACAAAAAGATAGAAAAGAAAGATCAACGCCTTAGAAATCAACCTCTTCGAGGGGGCAACCTCCTTTACATTACACAAATGAACAATTCTTGGATGATACAAATGACAAGACCTTTCTATATATAGGAGTCTAAGGGGTCCCAATACAATCAGAGCCTACATAACAATAATATTGTAGGGGCACAACAATAACAGTAGTGGGATTCTATGGGGCATAATAATAACAATACAGGGACTACAGGGGCACAACAATATAATAAGGGGGTTGCACTAATAACAATAAGGGGTTACACTAGTAGTATAGGGACCTAACATTTTGATTAGGTAGTTGAAAGTGGCTATTGAATGCAATCCACCATTCTAATTAATGTAATGGCCATTGGTGATTATGACTATTGTTAATTGTAGGTCTGTAAATAAGGAGGGAAGCTCATTGTGGAGGTGTTGTGTATTTTATCTTGTGTCTTAGGCACTATTTGGAGGTTACCACCTTGAAAAGGTTAAGAGAGTTCCTCCTCTCTCAAATATGATGAATAATATAGTTCTTTTAGCATCACATTGTGTCTTCTTGATGTTCTTGTTATTATTCTTAATGTTCTTTTCATGCATGGAGGATCTTATCACATAAGCTACCTTGCTTAAACAAACAATGAAGATTGGAAAGTAGAGAAAAACTAGAAAGAGCTCAAATTTGTTCTCAAATCCATTGAATAAAAGTGGGGAACAAACTATAAGTAACTCTTAAAATTACTATTGGCCAAGCATGCAATTGGAAAAACTTTGGTCACTCGGCAAGGAACTGAAAATAACAACAATTCCTATGTACTTGTGGAGCATTCTGAACTATTTTTTCAAGCTTGAAAAATTTCCCTCATAGATGAACATGCATGTAAACTTGTAGTTATATTATTTCATTCAAACTTTTAGAGGCCTAGAAGTGAAATGTGATTCCCCTATATTATTTGAAGGTGCTTACAATTATGAAGGATTATAAATTGCCTAAGCTTGGTGGCTTCTTGGGTGAATTTTACATGGCAACATGGGAAAACAAGAGGACAATATCCTTTTTGATGTTAGTAGAAAAGGAGGATACAATTCTTGAAGCCATGACATATATTAAAAATATCGATAAAGGTTTGAGGTTCAATATTAATTGAATGAAAACCCAATTCTATATGGTGACAATGCTGTTGACACTCTTAATTGTTTGGCAACATATGATTGAAGAGCTTGGTTAAATGGTCAAATTTTAAGGAATCTCTTTTAGATTAATGGCTCTGTTAGTAGAACATTGGCAATATGTTGTTGACATTGTAGAAAAAAAGACTTCATATTGGGTGACTGTCATTGATTGATCTGGATTTATGAAGGCACGAAATGAAATACAAATTTAAACAGAACACAAAGATACAATGAAAGAGCAGAAATTCAATTAATTAATGATAGGTACTGAAAACTCTTTACATGCATAATGAAACAAACTAGCTTGGTGATTGATCTAGATTTATGAAGGCACGAAATGAAATACAAATTTAAACAGAACACAAAGATACAATGAAAGAGCAGAAATTCAATTAATTAATGATAGGTACTAAAAACTGTTTACATGCATAATGAAACAAACTAGCTTGGGCGATGGTAGTTTATCTCTGGGAAGAGATGTGATGGCTACATGCCTTCTGGACTGCGTTACAATGAGGCTC
>APFE030379146.1:0-18887 GCA_000404065.3 Pinus taeda | reverse complement strand
CTAGTGATTACCCCATTACTATTGTAGTTGTACCCCTTATTAATATTGTTGTGCCCCTATTGTCCCCATATTGTTATTACTATGCCCCATAGAATCCCTTTATTGTTATTTTTGTAGCTTTATATTATTATTGTTAGGTCGGCTGGGTTATACTGTGACTCCTTAGGCTCCTATATATAGAAAGGAGGTTTTATCATTTGAATCATCCAAGAATTGTTCATTTATGTAATGTAAAGGAGGTTGCCCCCTCGAAGAGGCTAAATTCCAAGGCATTGATCTATCTTTTCTATATTTTCTTGAGTTGGTTTCATAACATTGTTGTTGAGGGTCTACCTCAACACCTTCATGAGATACAATATGACCCAACTAGTGCACCTCTTGTACTCCAAAGAAGCATTTGGAGGTTTTTTCATATAATTGTTTCTCGTCCAATAGTCTGAGCACTCTATCAACATGTTGAACATCATCCTTCCAAGACATTTTGTAGATTAGTATTGTTGGGTGTGGAGCATGATTCTTTAGAGGTCTTTGTTTCAGCCAAATGTATACCCTAGGAAGTTTGTATACCCCTCCATGCAGGGGGGACTTGTCCCCCCCGCTGGGGTTCCGGGGGGCCGATCCCCCCCGGCTGGGGGGTCTGGCAGCCAGCGGTAACCCGACAGGGGTTTCGTGGGTAGTGCCCCTGAAGCTAAAAACATATGTGAAATTGCCTTGTAAAAGTATAGTAATTTCTAGTCAATCTGGGCCATTCATTAGGTGGATGATCAGACAGTAGAACTTATGTTTAGTTTAGGGTTTTTTGCCCTAGAATGAAACCCCTCTCTTTGTATGAGGGAATTTGTATTGAGGCTGTGAAATAGATGTGTATTTTGTGAGCAAGAAACATAGAGGTGAGACTATGAGAGAAAACAGAGGCTATTACAGTGGATCTGTTGTAGGTTGTGTTTCTTCATTTTGCTGGATAATAGAAAGGAAGGACAGGTTGTTCAGGGTGGACATAGCCCAAACTGGGTGAACCACGTATATTTGTGTCTCTCTATTTTTTATGCATTTTCTATGTTTATGTTTCTACTATATTCTATGTGTTCCATTGCTCTGTAATATATAATTTTCTAACAAGTATATCATCAAAAAATACTAACACAAATTTTTTAAGAAAGGGTTTGGAAATGGAGTTCATCAAACCTTGGAATGTATAATTTGGATTGGTAAGGCCAAAAGGCATGACCAACAATTCATAATGACCCTTATGAGTTCTAAATGATGTTTTCATAATGTCTTTAGTCTTCATTCTGATTTGATGATATCCTGCATGAAGGTCCAACTTGCTAAAGTAAATTTCTCCATGTGATTCATCCAATAATTCATCAATGACAAGAATGGGAAATTAATATTTAATAGTGAGCTTGTTGAGCTCTCTATAATCCAGACACATGCACCATGATCCATCCTTCTTGTGCACCAATACTACTGGAGCAGAGAAAGAAATTTGACTAGCTTGAATTATACTAGCCTCTAGCATTTCATTCTTTTGGGTAAATGGGTATCCATAAGGCCTACTGTTTAGAGGAGCACTTCCTAGAAAATGAATAGCATGATCATGATCACAAATAGGTGGGAGACCTTTGGGAGTCTCAAATACCTTGGAATGATTGTCCAAGACTTTTTGGATATCTGGAGAAATATATGATTTTGACGTGGGAACCTCTAGTGAACATAATTGTGCGATTACGCCATGTTGTTCTTCTTTAGAAGCTTTGTCATGTCATTAGAGCTGATTATCTTTCCTGGTTTCCTCAAATATTGTAGCCATTGGATTCATATTACAACATCAGCACCACCCATTGGAATGGAAAGCATTGGACTATTCAAAACCTATTCTCCCATGGATAGCTTGATATTATGGCACTTTCCAAAGCAATTTATGGTTCCTACACTTGCAACCATCACTTGACACTCTGGTGCTGGATATAGGAAGTAATCCAATTCCTTGGCTATCTTACAATGAACAAAAATATGAGTACTTCCCGAATCAATCAACATTATTACCTTTTTCTTCTTGCTATGTCCTTCTGTCTTGGTAGTTTGCGGAGTGGTAATTCTTGCCAGTGCATTACAAGATATGGTCAGATTCATTTCTTGGTGCTCGATGTGATCTTTCCCTTCTTGAACCTTTTTCATCTTGATATGTCCTTCTATGTTGAGAGTTTGGGGAGTGATAATTCCTGCCAATGAAGTACAAGATATGGTCAAATTCATTTCTTCTTTCTATAGGATTGGTTCCCGGTGTATATTCTCTTATTTTGAAATTTCTTGATCCTTTTCTTCCTCCTCTTCACAATCTATGTAAAATAATTTGTTCTCAACACATTTATGACCTTTAATGTATTTTTTATCACACTTGTAACAAAGTCCTTTTGCTCTTTTTTCTTCCAATTGTTGTGGTGTAACCCTTGTAGGTTATGGAAGGCTAGGAGAAAAAACACTTCCATCTTTATAATTTTGAGTGATAGGATTTCTTGTTGCTGTAATTTTTCTTTCAATTTTTCTTCCCAACCTAAATTCCTTCTCCAATGAATTAGGTTTCCAAAGGCAAACCTCATGTTGAATGTTATCCTTTAAATTCCCTATGAGGACATCAATCCTCTACTCCTCTGGAATATCATTTACCCTTATATTCAATTTTTGGAAGTCCTCTATTTTCTCTGCCATTGAACCCTTTTGTTTCAGATTTATCAATTGGCTAAATAAGGTGTTGCTCTTTATATCCTCATAATGTGCTATCATTTCCTCCATGAAAATTGACCACGTGACAAGTGGTTTATGAGAAAAAAGCCATTTATACCATAAAAATTGATTTGGTTCTAAATTTAAAGATGAAATATGTACCTTTCGTAATAGTTTTACCTCATGTATATCAAAATATTGCTCCATCTATAGTATCCAATTTACCGGATCTTTGCCATCAAACTTCCTCATATCAATTTTTCTTGATTTTAGGATCTCGATCTTGAGATGACTGTAAATTGGTACTTTTGGATATTTAAGTTTTGAAATATTGGTCTGTGATATCCCTCTGAGTTATCTTTCCAATGCCACCAGTTTGATCAAAATTGGATTCTCGAAGAAAGACTTATGCCCAATCTCCCGTGATGACCTAATTATAGACTAGTTCAGTACAACAAACTTGCACAACGTGCCACGTGTCACCGTTTCGACCTTAGGTTCTGAAATTAATATCCAAATGAACAATTCTTGGATGATACAAAAGATAAGACCTCCTTTCTATATATAGGAGTGTAAGGGGCCATAATGTAACTAGAGCCGACATAACAATAATAATGTAAGGGCACAACAATAATAATAGCGGGTTTCTATGTGGCTTCTATGGGGCACAATAATAAAAATATGGGGACTACATGGGCACAACAATATAATAAGGGGGTTTCACTAATAATAATAAGGGGTTACACTAGTAGTATAGGGACCTAACAACATCCTGATGAAGGTGCCATCGAGTGAGGCGTACCAATCTGCAATGTTCATCAATGCCTCCATTGTTGTCTGGTACATGCAAGGCAGATCTTGTTCAAACATCATCATGTATAAAGGGGAAATGAAGTGGTTAGATAGTCTAGACATGACTCCTCATAGTTGCATTCTGATAGAAACTTGCAATATACATTCACAACATTCTCTAAAGGTGTTCATGCCCAACCCATGCTAGGAAACTGCTAATGAACACAGATTGCATCGAGAAGGTAGGTAGACATGAAGAATCTTGCTTCTTGATCCTTGGGTAGACTTCAAGCATTGGTTACATGCACTTTCAGCTATAGAGCCAACATGTCCAACCAGTTGAATAGTTTTCCTTCACTTGCTAACTGATCCAACATAACAACCCAACTCTGTTGGAAGGTCTCCGTACTTCCCTGGCCATACAAGCGACATGAAAAGATGACCAAGAATTGGTAAGCCTTCCTTAGTGTCTTTGTCGTGTATATCTAGTTGGGTGTCATCCTGAACTTTGATGGCTCCCATACCCAACACTTCAAGATGTCTCTTGTGTTTGTGTTGATGTTGGGAGTATAGAATGATGCATCCATCATTTTCACCAGCTATGGAAAATGGTACATCTGCTAATAATGTTCCTTCCTTAAGGAAACAAGCTCTACTCCACTGACACTACTTAATATCATCGTCTTAGGTTCTGTGTGTGAGAAAATCCCGTGGATCACATCTATGCATGGGAAGGTGGGATACTTGCATGCAAGCCTTTACAATCCTGACTTATGAATATTGACATAGACTTGTCAGTCCTCCAAATTATCCTCAACACTGCCCACAAAAATAGTCTTGATGTATGGCCATGTGATCTTGATGTCTTTCTCAATGAATAGGCGTGTGTCTGTGTACACGAGTAAGCTCATAGACCCCTTCTCAACTTGTTGTGTCTATCAACAACCCCCTATTTATTTATGTTAGTAATAACATTAATAAGTGGGGACCCTTCCAAAAAAATCAAATCTTAGCATTTAATCATGCTTTTCTTGTTTTTAGAATAAAATTAGATGTCAAAGTGGAACTTGCTAAAACATGGAAATTTACCTTTTCATACTTTAAACGCATAAAACTTCACAAACTATAAGTTTCTTATAGAAATCACTACATGATTAAAAAAGCCTAAGAATAACTTTAGAACGGAAAGTCATGAATATTAAAGTAAACCTTTAAAAGACTCGATTTAAGAAGATTATTCTCGCATCACAAAACAATTACAGTGGACCTCCCTTATAAAAGTTACACCCTGACAATGTGATCCGCGAAAATGCGAGATCATAAAATCCTATAACCTTATCGCATCGCAGTTTCAAACACGTGGTGCTACTTGATAAAGCATAAGAAAATATCATGAAATGCGATAGCATCTCACAAAATCACATATCGCAGCAACTCATATGGTGGTGATTTTTAACGAAAACAATTTTTGCGATATAGCGATCTACAATTTTACGAAACAAATCGCAAAATTGCTTTTATCGCAACTCAAACCGCTCAGGGTTCTAGGAGACTACTTCCCAACTTTCGATGTGAAGTTATGAACATTAAAGTTTAGCATAACAGTTCATTAGTGGACATTTATTAAAAGAATGATTAGGATCAGTGTAAAGGACCATCTAACGTAAGTTGATATCTTTTGATATGATTTAGAATTAAAAACCCTCCGTCACCTTATTTTCGTCCTTCTATTGATTATTCCTGCATTCACTATCATTTTTATCATATTTTTCTCTCTGCTTGCAACTTTCAGGAAGAACACATAGAACACAACATACGAAAAAATAGTGAAGTAAGGAAAGGCATCCGTTTCTGAAAAGTTGGAAATGACCCCATTGTTCACAGACACTACCTGTAATCGGGATGTAGGGACATCTATGTGGGAAACTATGTATCGATTATTTGAGGAGGAACAACCGAGAATTATCGAAGTAACAGTTACAGCTGATGGATGTGGCTCTTCTGATGCTTCTTTGATTGAGCTTGCATGCTCATTTTTGCACCGCATTGCTGCAAGGCCAAAGATACTCCCTTATACCGACATGGTTAAGTGGATTATAGATGACGCGGACATATCTAACAGAGAATTCAAGACAGCAAGCCAAGAATTCATGGGATTATTTACCCCAGACAACCTAAGACTCATGTACCATCTACCAGAGCCCCAGGCTATCTACAACAAGCAATTTGTTGAGAAGTTCGTCAAGGAGAATGAAGACTTAGCAGAATGCACCAAGCATTGGTCAAACAATGAGGAAAGACTCAAAAAAGATAAAAATGGTATGTACACCACTAGTTCTCTTTGTTCGCCTTACTATTTTTCCGTTGCTATGTTATGTAGATTGTTTGGTAAACCAGACATCAACAAATTTTCATCAGAATGGTTACCCCTAGTGGATGCAGCTATCAATGCTACAATAATGAATTGGGCCCAAATCCTATCAGATAATTTAGCCATTGAAATTTTAGAATACAGAAGAAAAAGAACCATTGCTTTAAGGGTTTACCCTCCATTTTTTATGAGCGCCTATGTTATGGACGTTGTTTGTTTTGTTTCCAAATTTCCTGTTATGGGATGGAAGTGGATGGTTCAAAATCCACTTCCCACTCAAATTTATCACAAAGTCATGTGGGAATCAAATTTCATGCCACATTTCTTCAAAATTTGTCACAGAGTTATACTCCTAATTCATAAAAAGATCTACAATAGAGATGCCCCAAGGTTTTCCCAAGAAGCTGAGGTAGATATTCTCCCCATAGTGAGATGGTTTGGGGAAGAATTATTCATGTATATTAGAGTGTTTGGCAGTATTTCCTCACCCCATGTGCTACCTTTTTACGTCACAGACAAACTGATGGCTAGGAAGATAGCCTATCAGACATGTGGTGAGGGAGGGATGAGAAAAATACTAAAAGATTCCAAGAAGGCCATTTAGCCTCAATTTCCTGTAACATGCAGAGCATTTGCATTGTATGACTTAGGAAATGCTTTCAAAGAAGTTAATAATGTATTATCTTTACAACTACCCAAGTTCTCAGGAAGGCAACATGATCCCTTTGATATTGTAAAAGATTTTAACATAATGGTTAAAATAAGAGTTTTTACTCATGAAAAAGATCCCTTTGATGATGTTTTCCTGCATAAAAACACCTTCAAAGAGGTGCAGCATATGGCACATATTATTTTTGACCAAGAAGGTCTCCAAAATTTTGAGAATTACAAAAAACAGAGGTTATCTAAGGTCCCATTGGACCAATTACTCATCGAACCAGTAAGACATCCTACCCCCAGTGTAAGCATAAGTGAAGATTCAAAGGAGAAATCCAGAACAAGTTCTAAAAAAGAATTAGTAGAGAATTCTGGCAATCAATCTAAAAAAACATCAGAGAGTAAACACAGTAAGAGAAAGGACTTACTAAAAGAAACGGCCTAGTCCATAGCAAAGCCTGATCAGTAGACTTCGTTTGTAAAACAAGATGAAGCCTCAACTCCTCTTACAAAGCAAGCAAAGTCGCCCATAATTGATCTAGAAGGAGAATGGCAAAATTTTAATAAGATACTTAACACAGAAGAACAAAGTGCATAGCCACCAACAAATCCAAAAGAGAGGACCATGGAAATGGTAATAGAAATGTTTGTTAACACTTAGGAAATAGAGCACATTCCCATTGCTCCCTCATCTAATATTGTACTAAGAATAGAGGAAATTCCTCCTCTAGATGTATTCTACAGCCCTCAACATAAAGTCATCGTTAGTAGGCACAGAAAGAAAAGAAAGTTGGATTTTGTGCTCACTCCTGAGGATGAACCTCTGGATGTTCTTTGGAAAGAACCATCTACAGATCCATTGGAAAATATCACTAGGCTCTCACAGGTCATAGGCGCATACGCTTCAGCAACTATTGACAAGGTGGCAGAGGTACAATCGCTGCTTAAAGAAAAAGAAGGTAGGATTTTGTTTTTGGAACAACAGTTATAGCAAGTGAGCATCAATCAACAAGCAGAAACACAGCTGGCAAAACTCCAACAAGACTTTCAGCAGATGGAGTTGACACATAAAAGCAGTTTACATAGTAGAGAAGAACAGTTACAGAATAGTATAATAGAACTGCATAAATATAGTCCCAAAATTGGACAATTTTTCATAGAGGCACTTGGTCTCAATTCCCAGCTCTTCCAACAGAAAGAACTATTGTGCTAGAATATTTCGCAGTGGAATTCTCACTATGAAATGAGCGAAAAATTACAAATCAAGTTGTGTAATTACGACTTGAATATGATTCAATTTTTAAGAAAATCTCGGACTTCTTAAACTGGCAAAAATCAAAAGAAGGGAAGAGATCAAGCATGCCCAAAATTGATGAATCGCACAAAGAGATTTTATTTGCGAAATGGGATTCTTGGATAAGGGAGGTAGAACAGGCAGTGGAGGATACGGCGGCAACAACAAACAGTGTCATGGAATGCGTAAATGAAAATCTACAAAAGGCTAATTTGGTAGCAGAAACCACCCCTGGCTTTCTTCCTAAAGCACAACAACTTCAAGCAGTATGGAAACAAGCAGCGGAGGAAAGGGAAAAGGCAATTAAACAAGTAAACAAATTGAACTGGGAAGCATACTGGTAGTACCTGGCGAAACCACACAGCGAATGGATGACCCTGAAGTGCCTGATGACTTCCAGTGAGAAGATAGTTCCAACTCTCACCAATGTCGTATTTGCAGGACAGTTAAAAGTTGAAGTTGGTCAACCGATGTTGGATATTTGCGATCTAAAGAATCAGATGCAGGATTAGTCATAGACATATTTTATTTTTGTTTTTATTTAATTTTGTTTAAAATGAGGCAGGTCGTTTAAACCTCCTCATCTATTTTTGTAATATTTATTTTTAGATTTCATAGATTAGTATTTAAACCCCTCTCATGCATTTAGAGAAGGGTCGAGAGTTTTATCAAAAACATTCTTCAAAACATGCATCTTGCCCCCCACTGAGGAGGTTTTGATAAAATTAATGGAACGAGATTTATTTTCTACTTGATTTTAACATCTGCTACTGAAATTGCACTTTTGTACTCTTAGTTGATGTTAAGGATTTGAAGATAGATTGATATTGACGTATTACAAATGGTACTTTTATCTCTTAATGCTTTTTATTTGTGCGTTAAGGAATAAAATCATTTTCAGTTATTTATGTATGAAATTTAAAATGTGTAGTTATCATTATTGCACTTTGTATGGTGATGGCTTACTCTTTATGCTGAATATGTGAATGACTCTTTATGCGATATATTTCTCATATTGTTTCGGCTAACTTTTTATATGAAACAGTCATTCCTAAATAGATTATCTTCTTATTTTGCTTGAATGATCTTCATTATCAATCACTTTTAGAAATCATTTTAGATCGCATATGTAAACATTACTCCCAGGACAATTTTTAAAATTAGATGTTTTCTTTGATTATGATAGATTGCATATGATAGTTAAAAGATAGATTAGATTTTGAACAAGTATTCACCCCATTAAACCCCAAAAAGAAAAACATCATCCCGTTAGCACAAACATCATAAATATATTGGGAAATTGGTCCCATCATCCCCATTCGGAGCCACTATTACAAACGGAAAAGGAGCTGCACTAAGGTCCAGACCGAGTGGTTATCCCCCTTGTTGGAGTCCTGATTTTTTGAGCCTTCAACACAACCACATCTCCAGTACTAATTTCAACTATCTCTTTTGATCTATCTCTCTTGGAGGCCATGATACCTATACTGCTAAGAATCTGCTCAAAAACTTGTGGTACCTGGAGATAGATAAGACGCTTACGGCAAGGCAATTTCAGCTAAAAACATAAACCAATTCAAGAATTAATCAAGCAAAAAAGTAGTGGTTGCTAGGTAAGATTCCGCAGCATTGACTCCCAGAAGCTAGGAGACTATCAGTTAGAACTACGTATTGTGCATTCTCATCTACCAGTGAGGCTCACTACTGACTAGACTATGCAATGCGAAATCTAGTGAGGCTGATCGTTGACTGAAATCGTGCAATGTGCAGATCAATCAAGTTGTGTTGCTGGCTAGAACTACGCAATGCATAGTTCCAGTGGGAAGGATAAAGTAACTGCCTCCGAGGATTGCACAAAGCAACGTTGTGGGTTAGTGTATACATCCTCTATGCAATTCCTGGAGGCAAAGAAGAGCCTTGATTTCTAGGAATGCATAGAGCATGCTGGGAGACACAATATTAGGCCAAGACAGTTCAGATCTACCCAATGGCAACCTGAAAATGCAAAGGACTAAATGTGTGTGCAAATATGGTGCAGATCTAAGTGACTAGACATGCATACAATTCAATCAAGTGCAGAAATCAATCAAATGAAAAAACCATGAAGCTCATGAAGAGAGTCACCACAATGGCAACTGTTACTGCAGAAATAATGTTATGCATGTGACACTAAGGAAATTCAATGCAAAACTCAAAAAAACACTTATACCAGTTAAAATACATTGAAATGCCAGCGGTCATTCAATAAAACAAGGAAAAAAAGACTCATACAAGCTAAGAAATAAAAAGCAACAGAAAAAGCGGCAAAAAACATGAAAAGCAAAACTTACCCGGAAAAGTTGTGCCGAAGGTTCCTAGATGCCTCGAGAATGCCAGAGCTCGAATATCAATGTGAAGAATGAGCTCTGAGATGTTGTTTAGATATATTTGATGAACTTAGGGTTTATGACGTGCATGCCACCAATCTAGGAAAAAGTGACACTTGGCGGGAAGTTTCTAAAATCGACTTTGCATGTAACTTCTGCTGCTAAAACTAGATCCCTAAAATTTAGGGATGTTTTTCACTTATTTGATTTTTTCTTTTTCAGGAAAAGTTTCCTAGCATGCAAGGAAGAATTCTGTAGTTATGGAGGGAATCGGGTAACCTACTGACACATGCAACAGACAGTCACTAAGGGAAAATCTTATTCGTTGTTTCTAGGATGAGTGGCCCTAGCTGGCTGGCCAGCTCTACACAATTTTCTAGAGCAAGGTTGCTGGACTACTCTGTGTAGAAATTTTGAATAATTTAACACATATTCAACAGAGATTATCCTGATCATGTACTATTGCAGAAAACATACACAATACATCAGCTCCTCTACGTTGATCATCAATATAGCAGCATCAATAACAATAAAACATCAAGAGCATTCACACATTAACACAGTATGTATCCCGGGGAAAGCATCTCGCTAAAAACCCCAACTATCTGTATATTAATGATTGAGTCATGTAACATTACACAGTATAATGCTTCTCACAAGTATCTCCAGCTCTGTTACACACAATACAGCTCAGATCTGAATCAATCCCTGGCTCAAATCTCTTCCGCTGCTTGCCTGCTTCCGCTGCTCAATACCTGCACAAGAACCGGTGATAATTCCAAGGCAGCCACGTCTTTCCTTGGCTAAATCACGTGAGAACAAGCTACAATGTGGGAAAACTCATTGGCATACTCAATCCCCTTATTTGTGCAAGATCTGGTGCACAACTATAGTCACAACTGATAGCAATCTGATTCTCTAACACCTGTCCCTGCTGAACTGAACATGCACTGACATGCAACTGAGTTAACTGATGTATTCATTAGTTGTATTATGAGTTAATAACTTGTGAATTAATTAATAACTAATTCACCCAACTCATCTCTAGTCTATTCGCCAGTTAGACTAAATACAACCAGTTTAACAAAGCTAAACTGAACACAACTCCATCAACTGCACCTCCAGTCCACTAAACTCAACTCACTTGAGTTCTAACTGAAGTCATGCATGCAAATATTCAACTAACCCATAAGAACCACGTATTTCCTTCCTGCAATTGCATGTGCCACATCTGTAGCTCGAACTGAAGTGCTCTAAGAGAATAAGATTAAGTTTATAGTCCAAATATTATTGTGAGATAATAATATTTGACTTTTCTATTTTTGACAGCCAATCTAAAAATAGAATTGATCACTCACACTTTCATCAAAAATAGAAGTCCATCTATTTTTCCAACTTGATCAATCATCCATAAACAGCAAACTGCAATCCATAGACATGATCCATATGTCTAAAAATAGACTTGCATCAAAAATAGCCTACGGGCCCACTTAGTGAAGGCAACTCTTTTCACTAAGCTCCATCATCTTGTTGCAATCTCAACAAGCATTTCTTGTTGCACACTTTTCAACAATTTGTAAATTCTTTTTATGCTCCTCCATATTTCTGGAATAAACCAATATATCATCAACGAAAATCAACACAAACTTGTCTAGATACTAGTGAAATATACTATTCATGAGACAGATGAACGTTGGTGGAGCATTGGTTAATAAAAAAGGCAAGACTATAAATTCGCAATTCCCATAGTAGGTTTTGAAGGTTGTTTTATATATATCTTCCTCTTTAATTCTAATTTAGTGGTAGCGTGAACCCAATTCAATTTTAGAAAAGATTGCAGCTTCTTTCACTTGATAAAATAAGTCATCGATGCAGGGTAAGGGGTACTTATTCTTAATTGTTAGATTTTTTAATTGTTTATAATCAATCCATAATCGTAAAGTGTCATCCCTATTCTTAACAAAAAATATTGGATCCTTCCAGGGTGAGACACTTGGGCGAATGTATTTTTTGTCAAACAACTCTTCTAGTTGCATCTTAAGTTTAGTTAGATTTGGAACACATGTGATATGGTGTTCTGGATATAGGAGTATCTCCTTGAATGAATTCAATGGTAAAATCTATGTCACTTTTAGGAGGTAATCCAAGAATTTCCTAAGGGAAAACATGTGCATAACCTTGTACTACAGGCAGGTTCTCCAAAGTAGCAGTCTTTACTTTTTAATTTGAAAATACCACTTGCACTACTTAGATTTGGCACCGCTTCCTCATACATTTCGCCAACTAGGAAGTTGTAATCGATCTTAATTTCAGAGGTCTCCTCACCCCATGTGTCTCCTGTCTCATTCCCTCCTCACTTACGAAGTTATTTGCCTTGTCCTTACAATTTATAAGTGATCAATGGTTCTTTAACCAATGCATACCAATTAAAATGTCATATGATCATAGGAGTAGCACATTTAGGGTTGCTATTATGGGATAATATACCAATTTTATCGGACATTTTTCCACCTTAGGTAACACCCTTCTTTCAACTCCTGTGGCTAGCTAAACCGGCCATGGGTTCTTAAATTTAACAGTTTGTAAATGACATTTATCTACTAACTTAGGACTTATGTAACTTAAACTAGCCCCTGGGTCAATTAATATGGACACAACTTCATTAAAGATTGTACCTTCAAACTCCACCATCGTAGATTGGTATTATTCCTAGTGATCCTCCAATGCAACATTAATCCTAGGAAAACTTCTTATTACTTCCCCTACGATAGAGGCCTCCTAAATCTCTGTTACTGGTCCTACCCATTTTCAAAGAGGAAAAGTTTTGAAGTAGTGTGCTCCCCCACATCCCTAACACTGTAGTGGTGGTGTGGTTGTTGATTTCAATTCTTTTCTATTAGGTTGTTCATTAATTTTCATTTCATTTGGCAATTTCGACTTCTGTTGGGTCCTTCCTAAATTTCTATTAGGATGATTTTTTGAGGAGCTCTTGAGATTGACTGCCTTCAATCCCTTGACAATTTGCAAATTTTTTTCCCCTTATTTTCCACTCATTTTCTACTACTATATCCTTTCTAATTCAGTTTATGGTATAATATTCACACCTTTCTAATAGCCTCATCCATAGTATTGGGGTTATCAAATTCCAATCAATCTTTCATAAATAGAGGGACATTGCTAATAAACCACTGAACTTTCACCTTTTCTTCACGTATGTATGGGACATACCTTAGCAGCAAGACAACTTTTTTATAAATTCATCCATGAATAGTTGTCCTAACTATAGATCATGAAATTCCTTTTCTTTTTAATCATAAAATCGCTTTGTTAAATATTTATCCTTTAAAAAGTTTTGAAAATCCTTCCAGGTTACTTCTTGCTCATCAATTATTCTTATTGTTTTCACCTCCTCACACCATAAGGTGGCCATGCCTTGCAGCTCATAGATTGGCAATAGAGCTTTCAAATTATGATATTATTCATAAATTTGGAAGTACATGTTCATATTAATCATCCAAGTTTAAGTGGCCTCCTCTTGCTCACCATAAAAAGTTGGAGGTATAATTTTCTTGAACTCTCCATGTAATTCCACTTTTTGTCTTTTTAGACCCTTATGATCCAAAACATTATCATATTCATGCTCATTATTCCCATGGTCACCCTCTAAATATGGGTGATCATCCCTATTTTTGTGTTCCAGTTCTATTTCCATGTTATGGGCTTGGATAGGACGCCAATGGTTTTGTTGATCTGATAATATTTTCATAATTTTTTCCTGCTCTTGCATCAACCATTCATTATCTGCTCTTAATCGTTCCATTTCATTCTTTAATTCATGCATCATCTCAAATAGAGTGGTATTGATATTTCGAGATTCTTCTCCTAGTTGTACCTACATTTTAGGATTAACTTCTGTATATGGTACCTATATTTCTCCTCCAGTTGATCTTACTGGCATAGGTCCATCTCTCCTCATCATGCTTTTGTTATTTCAACCTGGTCATATAACAAAGTCAATTATTTTCCACTCACTCACTTAAGCTAAAAAGTTGAAATGTAGCTCTGATACCAATTGTGACATCTCCATATACTCAACATTATAATAAAGAAATTATACATGTATACAAGATTAATCGGTATTAAAGCTTCAAATTGTATTAGATAATCATTACATTATTTTTATGTATACGCTTTAGATATTCATTACATTAACTAAGGTATGATGAGAACTAAGTCTTGTAACTTGGTGAAAAATAAATATGCCTTATGTTATGACCTGCTTCCCTTAACTGGCCTGGTGACTATACATTGACACTGATGAGGTTACATCAACATTGACTAACTGAGGATGGCATCAAACTGTCTAGAATCCTTCTTGATCCTCCACTTGTCACTACTGATCTCGAACTCAGCAGCCTAATCGATGGTCCTCCTTGTAACCATAGGGTCAATGATCTAGATGTAAAGGAGATCGTTGAGGTAACTAAAAACCTCCTCTGGCACTGCAAAGAGTTCATTCGGTCTCTCTTGCTTCGATGGGAATTAGCCCTACAACTCCAATGACCATGACTTCCTAGGCATCTGTGTCTCGAGTAAACATCCTTCTTTCATGAGTAAGCTGCTGATTGTGTCTCCTTGTTGGGTTATTGATAATTTCTCATATCATGGCACATTTCTCTGGCTAACCAAACTTTTGTCTCCATAACTTGTAATGAAATTATTTGGTTGATCACTCTTCATAGTTAAGGTATTTTATCCCCAGCTTCCTCTTTCCCCGACCAGCTATTGTATTCGTGTTCATCGTCCTTTTATTTATTTAATCAATTACTAACTTGAAAGATTAATAATTATCATTTTATCTTCATTTTACCATTTGGTGTGGTATGGGTGACAAATTTTGATGGACTTTCTTCTTCTTAACTCACGTATTCTTTTTTATTTTTATACATAGTTCTTTAATTCTTTCTTGTATCCTTATTTTTGTTGTACCTAGGTTTTCAGCCTTCTCACTTGGAGATTATTTTCTGGTATTGATAGGTGAGACCCATGTTTGTTGTGAACATTACTTACAGTTACAAAATCTCAGGTTACCAATTGTTTATTTTCTCTGTTTCTAGGTTAGCAACTGACCCTTTCTTTGTTGGAACCTTTGTTCTATACAATGTTGCTTCAAACATATTTCGAGTATTATGAATTATCATAGTTTGTTAGGATTATGGTTTTTCTGGTTGGATACCTTCTTATGTGAATATTTGGTTTTATGCTCAGAATTGTGGCTACAACTTGATTTCTCTTATATTTTTTTTATGTGATACTAAATACATGGTGCAACCATGCTTTTCCAACCTATAATTTTCATTCTAAATGTGTTCATTGTTTAAATGAATTGTAGTTTATCTTGAGGGTTAGATAATTTTTATTGTATGCTCGAATGCAATATTTTTTTGTATAATAAACATGGTTGTCAATCCAAGTTATTATTGCTCCAAATTATTCTCAATATGCATTTCTTGTTTATTTCCTTGTACCAACTCTATTGTAAATTCTAGGTAAGAATATTTTTTACATGGTATTTTATCATGGTGATACCAACTTCGACCCTATTGACACTATTATAATGATTATGTCTAGGAATATTTATTTCTTTTGTCTAAGTGTGGGATGATCAATAATATGGTTTTACCTTTTTGTTTGTAACTATAGTTATACCGCGTAGATTGAGGGATTGTTCTTGGGCTTCCGGAAGATGATTAGGCTCAAGAACTAACCCTCTAACTCTTGGTTATTCTATTTGTTCACATGGGTTTTTATATGTAAGCTATGAGCAATATTATCCTTGATATTACCCTTTGCCCAAAAATTGCTAGACACAATGAAGTTTGTTCCCATTTCATCCATGTCCCACTTGGCTGCCTTGAGACTCTATCCAGTTTCTAACAGTAAACCCTTGGCCAACATCCTTTTAGAAGATTTTCGTCACTTATACCTACAACAATAATTATCTAAACCCACCCATAATGTGGTATAGAGTTCATCAATGATCATAAACATAAAAAGGATTGAGTATATTGTTTCTTTAAGGGTGTTGACCATTCCATGAATAGTGCTCAAGATAGCATTTACAACACACTTATTTCAATCTACTAAAGATATTTAAAACAACATGTAAAGTACACATTTATGTTTCCTTTTTATGTCTACTAGAAGCATTTAAAACAACATGTACAACACCATCATGTACAATAGACATCATTTTCTCTGTTTATCTATTAGTAACATTCGAAACAACATTTCATACATGTACAATATTGTCTAAGTTACCCAAAGTTTCTTTCACAAGTAGTGACAACCACATGAAGAAGAGGTTTCCACCCTATCAACGAGATCAGTCTACAGACTACATCTCCCCCCAGGCTAACCTTACACGTAGGGTAATTTTCAGGACAATACTACACACAACATTTGCTTGCAACTATCTGGTCTCAACCAGACTTAGTCAAGGATAGTTTGTGTTCAAGAAGATTCCTCTGGCCAACCAGCAAGACAAAGAGAAATATATCTCATAAAACAGTCTTTCCAACTTTTACAGTTCTTCCACTTCAAGTCACCTCAGGTTCATTGACTCTCTCAGATTTTCCTTAGTTCATTTTAGCCTTCTCCTTCATATATAAGTTTGGTAATTGCTTGACCCATAACTGTTCAACTACCCTGAAAGGTGGCTTCATTTAACCTTCCTCTTCATGTGGTTCCTTCTTGTGTAAACATTCAATGTTTGTAATACAAACAAATATTTCCTACTTAAGGTTAGACCTTTACATGGTTTGCAAGGTAATATAATGTCTTCAATCACATTCAAAAGAAAATATTTACAAGTTACCAGGGGATGTGACATAATTGTTTTTTGTATTTTGATGGAATCAAAATGTTGAAAAAGAATTACAACATCTCTATCATTTATGATTTTTATTTTATTATTTTTAACTGTATTTTTACAAAGTCAAAATGTTAAAAAATACAACATCTCTACCATACTAGGTTGGAGAGCGTCTCTCAATGCAATTAAAAAGGGTTTCACGAAATGAAAACCAAATACAATGACTTTACATTGCATTATAAAATAATTGATATGATATGAACTTACGTTTTTATCTTACCCTAGAAAGAATGAAAAGGAGATCAAGGTATTCCATATGCAGGTAAAGAAACACTGTGTACAATAATAAATTAGCCAAGTCCATTGGTATTTGACATTAAACATAACAGGCCATGGATTCTTGTTTGATGCAACTTGCACATTTACAAGTCATGAATATAGTTTATGACAAGAGTGCATTGTACTCCTTGCATTATGAGATCGAAAAAATAAATAAAGTTATAGAAAGACCATTATCTCTTCTCTGATATCCTCAAGTAATCTAAATCAACATATTGATGATACTGAGTCCTCTTCCATGTCATTTTCACAACTACTAAAGTATCCCACATTAGTTGCTCCAAGTCCATGATGTGTATAGATGGTTCTCTTTGATATTAGTGCAATATTATTAAAACTATTTTGTCAACATGAATGGTAAGAGTCTCTCATTATGATTGCAATGATATCAAACACAACGCTTCTTCAAATTCCAATAAAATAAATATGCCTCCTTCTGGTATCCATGAAAAGAGTTGGAATAATGGTGAGAGTAAAGTAGAGATGATTCCCTTTTGATTCATGGTTGATATCATTCCAATAATAATGGGAGATTCTTTAAATACATGTCAACATAATCATTTCAATCAATTTGTTCTAAGAATATGTAGAACCATCTCTACATGTGAGACCTGGACCAATCAACATGGCATAATGAAGGAACGAAAGCTTCACACGAGTGGTGTTAAAAAATTATGAAAATGACCAAAGTGGAAGAAGAGTTCTTAACCTTGGCAACATCTTGATATAAATTACCTGATGATATCTAAGAAGAAATATTAGCATTGCTTCAAAATGATTTTCTATGTGAATCTCACATAATTTGCAAGGAGTGGAATTCCCTCTTCTGATTCACTAGATTCATATGTATTAAATGGGAAGAGGCATCTTGAAACATGAACCCTTGGCTTGTTTTATCCAATGTTAAATACCAAGGGGCTTGGTCAATGGATTAATCTTGTACATTATTTGTCCAATGTAAATTTCCAAATGGGTTGACGAATATATTATTTTGCATATTATTTCTTTACACAAACTTGAAACTCCTTCATCTATTTTTCCTTTTTTCCAAGATGAGATGAAAAAGTGAATTTCTCAAAACACAATTAATTTTATACCGAAGGAAATCCTTTGAGAACATATGTGATCATGCATATCTACCTTAAATTCTAGGATAAAAACATAAATATCACTCAAAGCAAGTGATCAAGAATATCCACATCAAATTTCTCTTGAGAAAAATATAAATATCACTAAAATTAATTAGTAAATTTCCCTAGGCAAAAAGAACAATTTGAACATTCTACTCAATTTTATCTAGTTCCCTTAACGGAGCATCTAAATCCTCATCTTGATCAATTGTTATAAAAAGAATCCCTGGACTTGTAAGAAATTGAAGTGAAGAACTGTGTAACTTAAAGTTAACAAACATTTAGTGACAAATCTTCCACCTGATCTATAAATTTAAGTACATGAATGTAAGGAAAT